>CAUYRT010056918.1:0-170132 GCA_963574885.1 Lepilemur ruficaudatus | reverse complement strand
CTCACAGCAACCTCAAATTCCTGGGCTCAAGCAATCCTCCTGCCTCAGCCTCCTGAGTAGCTGGGACTACAGGCATGCACCACCATGCCCGGCTAATTTTTTTCTATATATTTTTAGTTATCCAGCAAATTTCCTTCTGTTTTTTTTTAGTAGAGACGGGGTCTCATTCTTGCTCAGGCTGGTCTCGTACTCCTGAGCTCAAATGATCCGCCTGCCTCAGCCTCCAAGAATGCTAGGATTACAGGCATGAGCCACCAGGCCCAGCCAAGAGACTTCTTAACTATGATTCAAATTCTAATGCTGTGCCCACCTAATGGGATCCCTAAGATGCCAATGATGGGAACATATTCCCGTGACATTATTCATTAATTTAAGTTTATAATTTGCCTTGAATTGATTTTAAAAACTTTATCCCATTACTTCTTTCTATAACATGTTCTCATTCTAATTACATCTTTCACAACGTGCTTGTACAAGTGTGACAAGTGAGAAAGTGAAATAACACACAGTGAACATTCTTCAATATGTCATAATTAACAAAGGGTTTCCAAAGAATCAACTCTTTTCATTTCCATATCATGCCTAGTAAGAACACTTTGGCCATCTTTTTCAATCAAATAGAGCACTTCTTTTTTTTTTTTTATATCTTAACAGTATCTATCAACTCTTTTTTTTTTTTTTATTGGGGGAAAACTACAAAGCATTTACAGTACAATGGTTACAGTCACAATTTGTAGTGAGCTGATTTCCCAAAATATATTACCACTCAAGTTGACTTATCTTGTTACATTCAAACACCTACTCTGTCAAAGTAGTCCAGAGAGTACATACATAGTGCTCCAACTGTATCTACGTACAACCAACACTTCATTTTAGGTTTTTTTTTAAAGTATAATTTGAATGATTCAAGCTATACATATTCTTCATAGGTCACAAAGTAGAAAAACTAAAGATAACACCATAACCTCATATTCATATAGTGCTTTCAAAATATCAACATGTTTAATGTCTGCAACAGCATTTCATTCTAACAATCATTCAAGGTGTCCAGATCACAAAGAGTCAATATCCACCCTTTGATCAATAGATAAATAGAAGCTCCATGAATTAAATGCCTCACCCCAAATCACCTATCATATTAGAGGTTAAACATCCAGCACAATTTGTCTCTTAACTCGTCAGACTAGATAATTTCACTATATCCACACTAAGAAAAGAAAATCCTGGAAAATAACAAGTCATGGTACCCTGACCCATGCTCATGGATGACAAAAATAAATCGTCAAAGGAGTGTATACCATAGAATATTTCCATTGAAAATGCCTAATAGAAATAGCTCAAAATTGTGCATACAGAATTGAGAACATCTCAGAGAGCCGATATCTCATGTAATTGAATGGCTTAAAAGATACTGGTATTGAAAAAAAGACCAATGAATTTCAATTTCAAAAGTGTTTATTTCCATTTTTGAAGGAGAAAAAATGACCTTCACTTTGTCACACATACTCCCACATGAGAAACGAGGCACTATTCCTATTCTGGTGCAAATGCAGTTTTAAAATGACAAGTAATATAGCTCCCCTAAGCTGAGGGCAGTATGTATTAGATGTTTTTAGACTACAAGCCAGCACTTAGAAAGGACATTATCACATTGGCATAAATGACTCATAAATAGGTGAATGTATCTTCAAAGAGGCGAGCAAAGTTCTGGAGTGTTCTTAGTGAAGTGTGCACCACATTAGCCTTCCTATGGTGGGGCCCAGGGCTGCTCATGGAATGAACAGCTTGGCCACTCCTCATGCAGACTGAAGCCTCATTAGAGGCTCCAGGTCCTCAAAAATGATGGAACCAAGGATAAGGAAAACCTTCAAGTGAAAGCATCAGGACTAACCAAGAGTTCATCAAATTCAATGGATTATTATTTCTTAAATTATCCCTGTTTCTTAAGGACAAAGATTTAGGACAGGATAGTGAGAAAGGGAGAAGAGATAAAGGGAAGACATCAGCCAGAAAGTTAATTTTAAGACATAAATGAGATCATGTCACTCTGCTTTAACCTCCAGTGGCTCCGTGTCTTACTCAGAGGACAAGCCAGAGTCCTCACTGCAGCTGCATGATCTGACCTGCCCTACCCCCACCATGCTCTCCCATACCTTCTCCCTCCAGGCATAATAGCCACCTTATCAGTGCTGAAACATGCCAAGCACAGTTCTACCACAGGTCCTTTGCACTTGCTATTTCTTCTGCTTGGCACCTCTTTCCTTGAACCAGGGGTTGGCAGACTTTTTCTGCAAAGGACCAGGTAGTAAAAGGTTTAGGCTTTGCAGGTCATACAGTCTCTGCTGTAACTATTCAACTCTACTACTGTAGTGTGAAAGCAGTGTTCACAGACAATATGTAAACAAATGGGTGTGGCTGTGCTCCAATAAAACCTTATCTACAAAAGCAGGTGGCACACCAAATTTGACCTACAGGCTGTATATTGACAATCCTTGCTCTAGACGCATACAAGGCTCATTTAATTACTTATTAATAATTCAAGCCTCCGCTCAAATGCCTTCTTATCAAAGAAGCCTTCTCTGACCACCTTGTATAAACTAGTACCTCCTGATCATTGTGCTTTTATTGCTGCCTTATATTTTTCATAGCGTTTTTCACTTTCTGACAATTGATGCGTGCTCTCTCTCTCTCTCTCTCTCTCTGTCACACACACACACACACACACACACACACACACTCCAGATGAGAAAGTAGAAACTGGTTCGTTGTTGTATTCTCAGGATCTAGATCTGTACCTAGTACTTAGTAGGTGTTTAATCAATATAGTATTTGTTCAATGAATAATTAAATAGTTACTATTTATTGGGGAGTTAATTGAGTGTTTTCATGGGAGGCTTAGAGATAGAACTAAGGAGCCTAATATTACTCAATTAAATAAGTCTGTAACAATGAAGGAATTGCATTAGATAAACATTTTCCAAAGTGTCCTCTGAAAAACACTACCTCTATAGATTCTTAAGGGTCTGGAATATTAGCAGTCCTGCCTGGATTGAGTCACTGTAGTTTCATGATTTTTATCCAAAGACATAAGCATTCTGAGATGTGGGCAATCTAAGAAGTACCCCAGGGGATCTCCTGTGTTTGGGGCATATTTCTCCATACCCCCACTATGTAGTAGCAACTCAATTTCCCCTAAATAGTCAGGATCAATCACTCCAGCTAGTATATTATTGCTTGGTGACTCCCTGGCACAAAGAGCCCAGAGTGCCGGGTAGCAGTCTCAATTCCTCAGTGAAATCACTTTTGTATCACCTGGAGGAAGCAGAAGTAGATATTCCAGAAAAGGTTGCAGACTTGAGGTTTTCTATCTAAATACTCTTAAAGCACAGTTTTCAAAAGATAAAATCATGACTCTCTTGCAAATATAAAATTAACACAAGTCAAAAATTGTATCTAGCTTATCAATGGATTAAAAAAGCAGTAAAATGTTATTATAAAATATTTGAGAAGCTAGGTATTTATAAGCAATGTTAGGATAAGTTTCCTGGGTTAGATACAAAACTGGCTTATGTCTAACAGGTTCATAAACAGTAACCTTTGTAGTTACCTGTTCTTTGTGCAGAAATTATTTGCATTTTTACTGAACAAAATTCTACAAGTTCACCTCTGCCTCTACAGAGTGGTAAAATATCCTAGTCAAGCCCAGCACTATACTGAAAGAGCACCTGTAAACTTTTTTGCCTAATTCCAAGTTTCAGATCATTTTTCTGACAACTACAATTCAAATGTAATGCTTAACTATCATCTGACTCAACAATATCATACTTTAACAGGACCAAGACCCAGAGAGTTAAAATGGCATGCGCCATATTACATGGTATGTTAATGTACCTCTGAGCTCAGAACACAAGTCCCTTGAATTCTATCCTGGTTCCTTTCTAACTATTCCCATGAGATTTTTCTCATATATCACAGGTAGAGAGAATTAGGGCATTTTTTCTCCTTTAAATTATTCTATCTCCATATGATTTCTGCCCATTGTTCTGGAAGATAGGTGTCATAGTTGTAAAGGCATAGTTTGTGGAGTCACTTCTGTGTTCAAATTCTTCCTCTGTCCTTTATTTACAGACTATCCTTGTGAAAAGCTTTAATGTCTTGGGACTGAAGATATTGTAAAATATAATAACATCTACCTTATACAATTGTAGGTGAGGATAAAATTGATTACTACCCACATTTAAAGGATAGTGAATAAATATAAGTTCTCATTTCCCTTCCCATCCACCTTTAATTAATATTTTATTTCACTAATGATGCCATTCAGAAACTATCACCTATAAATGGAGTCTATTCCTGTGTGGTCTACTATAACTACTGTAATTTTAAATCATTGTCTAAATATCTAAAAGGCTGGTTGAAATGAAAAGATCACATCTAGAGATAGTCCGAGCAAATTCTTTTGGTAAAAGGCGACAACAAGGATTTTATTGTTTCCCTTTGACCTAATACAGATAGGAAAACATTTTTCTGATTGAAATGTTAAAAAAAAGCTTCAGTTGGCACAAGCAGGGCCAGCGGGGGTGGGGGGAGTTATTAGGAGGACTTTTGCTATATATAACTAATATCGATGTAGCACCAGTACAGTTTACAAATTGCTTTCACATAAATTCTGCCAAATCATCCTGTGAGCACAGGGATGGTGGCCTTCGGCCAGTTTTTCTCAAAGCCTCAATTTATTCTCTTGTAAAATGGAGAAGTATCATGGTTTCCCATGAGAGAGTCTGGCATGGAGTAGGCCTTCAGTACATGACAACCATCATCATCATCATAGTGTATCACCACTACCACCACCACCACCACAACCATCATCATCATCATTACCCTTTGGATAAGGAAGCTGAAAATGCACAGTTAAGGGACAGGTCCACCATCACAGAGGTGGGTCCTGCTTTCAGGTACTAGCTATGTGACTCTAGGCAATATTTGTAAAACAGAGGTGATGATATTTGCCCCACCTCTCCATCATTCAAGGCCACAATGTGAATTAATGATAACATGAACGTCAAAGGTATCTGAAAACTATTCCATGGATGACAAAAGTGGGGCACAGGGAGGTGAGGAAACTTGCCAAAGGCACACACATCATAAATGTCACAACCAAGATTTAAAACCCAGGCAGTCTTTCTGTAGAATCCATACTCTTAGTCACCACATTATATTACTTCCTCAATAAAAGAAATTATCACAATGGAATAGATGCTATTACCCCCCCCTCTCCAACAGTTATACTCCCATTTAAGACTTTTATGTAACACTTTGTATATTTCTGTTTTGCAGATATTATCATATCTTTTTTAATTATTCATTTCCTTATCCATTCCCCCAACTAGCCTATGAGATTTGTTTCCTAGGGCTGCTATAACAAATTACCAAAAACCAGGTGGCTTAAAACAACACAAATTTCTTCTCTCACAGTTCTGGAAGCTAGACGCTTCTGGTGATTCTGGTAGTCCTTTGCATTCCTTAGCTTGTAGTTGCATCACCACAACTTCCGCCTCCATCTTCACATGGCCACCGTCCCTCTATGTGTCTGTCTCCAAATCTCCCTCTCTTTATAAAAATACTTTAAAGGGCCCACCTTAATCCAATAAGATCTCATTTAGATTAATTATATCTGCAAAAGTCCTATTTCCAAAGGAAGTCACATTCTGAGGTTCTAGGTGAACATGAATTTGGGGGGACACTATTCAACCCAGCATAGGCACCAATTGTATCTAATTTTGTATAGTCTTCCTGACACCTAGCCCAGCATAAGATATATACAGATATAGCTTAGTGGTTGAGCATACAGGTACTGGAGTGAAATTGCCTGGGATCAAATATTCATTCTACCTTTACCAGCTGTGAGCCTTTGGGCAATAGTTCCAAATGCTCTATGCCTCAGAGTCCTAATGTGTAAAATAGTTAACCTATTTCACAGGGTTCTAATGAGATTTAAATTAGTTAATTCAAGTCAAGTGCTTAGAAGAGTAACTCCATAACAAGTGTTCAACAAAGATTATTAGCATTATTTTTAGACAAGAAATACAGTATTTGTTAAATAGCATAATGAAAGCAAGAAGTACCAGAAAGCACTAACAAAAGCCTATATTTAAGCTGTTAACATTATAAAATATGTCCACATCAGTCCTTTCTCTGTGCGTAGTCTTTTTAGAGCATCAACGAACATGCAATTTAAAAGAGAGAAGGGCTATTAGGAGTGAAGGAGGTGAAAAGGAAAAGGCTTGCCTTCCCTTTCCCCTCGGGGGAGAAAACAGAAAAGAGCCATGGAGAAGCAGTATTATTTCTAAGAGACCATGCCAGGAAAATGGAATTGCTTTTCTGAAAGTAGAAGATTAATACCTAGAGGGTCTAAAATGTAATTATGGTATTGATCTCAGGAAAGCCTTAGATGAATCTAACATTTTTTTTTCTTTTGTGGTCCCTGGTATCATTAAAATGGGCTCAAATGTCAGGTCTGCAGACTGCAAAGTATCTGAACAGCACACATCAAGGCAGGCAAAAAGATCCTGTCAGTGGGTTCTGGGAGGTATCTCTCAAGCTAACATTCAATGTGTGCCAGCATGGTTCTCTCATATCAGGCAATTTTCTCAATGGTTTTGGTAACTGATTTAACAAGCTGTCAATGATGAGGCAAGGCAACTCTAGGTTGCAAATCAACCCAAAGGTACTGTGTCCTAGTTCCATCTATCTTGTGGGGTGACTATAGGGACAGGAGGACCTCAAACCTCAGGATTGGAATGAATTAAAGCTGATACTACATCTTTCTAGCCCTGCTGAGGAGATGACTCTTTTAAAAATTCCAGCTATACCTCCTGTTAAAAGATAAACTTAGCCACATTAAAATTTTAAAGAGTTTATTTGAGCAGACAGCAATTCATGAATCAGGCAGTATAGAACCACAAGTGGTTTGGGCTCCACTTAAGGGGTGCAAGGAGAAACTTTTATAAGCTGTTTGTGGAAGTTCAAAGAAAACATTTGATTGGTTAAAGTGGAACAGTAGTCTCAGAGTCCCTAGTAAATGTTAGTTGGTGATTTCTTAGTGGTTAAGCTTAAGTTTCATTTCCTAGGATATGGCCATTTACTGAGTTGGGTTTTGGTTTGCTTAAATAGGAACCCAGGGTGCTGGAACCAACTCAATCTAATGGCCTCTCAATTAATTATTGTCACACTCCTTAGCTTCCTTCCCTTCCAATAAGATCAGAATCCTGCAACCAACACCTTTCCCACTTGGTTAGGCAAATACACACTCCAGAGTTTTACCAGGAGGCTCTGGCTGTCTCCACGCCCAGTAATGACCGAGGACTCTGGATTTTTAAGAAACACCCTTAACAACTAACTCATCATTAGAAGACTTTCTGAGTGGCGCGGGGGGAACAAGTTGACGATGTGTTGGATAGTTTCAAATGACTGGATCTTGTCATTCTAAAATGAGAATGAGAAATAAGGCTAGAGAGAAAAACGGGAATGAAAATAAGAAGTTTTTTACACCTGGTTAAGGGTCTTGGGATTTATCTTGTAAACAATGGGATGCCATTACAAGGTTTTAAGATTGACTTTGCATTTCAGCACATAATTGTGGTTACAGAGTATGGAGGAGATCAGAGAGGGATGAAAGGATGAAAGAGGGTTGATCTCTAAAGTTTTGAAATTAAATATCCCTGTTGAAACCTGACAAAATCCATCTACTGATGAACATCATTTGAGCAAAGGAGAAGAACTTCCATCCTGGACAAAGACAGAAACAAAATGAACCCTAGAAATTTGGACAAAAATTTTTACCAGTTAAAATCTGCCAAAATTCAACATGCTACCACTTAAAAATTCAGCAACATTCCACTTTCATTTACAGTCAAGAGTTAAGCAGAGTAAGCAAAATGGTAAGGCAGTATTGCTCTGTGATTAAGAACACCATATAGACCAAGGTTTGTTTGAGTCTTGAATGTGCCACTTTCTCTTCCTTTCTGTTCCTGTTCCTAATCTCTCAAATTCTCCCATCTGTAATGGTAACAAGGATAGCTGTACCTGATTTCCATAGCCACTGTGAGCTTCATGCATGTAAAGTGTTGGAACATTGCAGGGTTTGTGGTGGGGGTCATATCTCCCCAAGTCGCTGGCTTCTTTACATGTGGAGGGAGCTTACTAAGGTATTTATTTTTCCAGGCCTCCCTCAGCCCCTTTTCAGAAAGAGCGACTAAATCTAACTGGGGAGTTTAAAGGTATTTTCCAACCCCCTCCTCTCTCCTTCTTCTTGGGAGATGCCTGCCCTCCAAAATTGTATGTTGTGCTCTGGTCCTGCCTTATGTTTTCAACATAATGGGAATGTTTTCTATGGAGAAAATGTTTTCAGCGTTTCCCTCCAGGGAAAGTCTACAGTTCTGCAGCATTATCTATGACTCAACAGCTAAGTCCGGCTAACTCTAGAGTGCAGAATTTTAGAACCTGCTTGCCCACAGATGTAAATCATATTTTCCAATATCAGTACTATTTACAATAAAAGTGACACAGGTATACCACACAGAATTTGTCCTTGGTAAATGTTTTCTCAGGAGAATGCCTCTTGGTTTTTAATATCTAAACTTCACCTAAGTACTTTTTAATGGAATGAAGGTTATATTTAAAAATTACATTTATGTCTTAAAAAAATCAATACAACATTTAACAAAAGAGTGTGTGGAAAACATCTGCAGTTTCACTCCAAACACAATTGACATTTAGAATGAATCAAGTTTAAATGGATTAGAAGTATACATAGATATTTTAAAGTGCTCCAAGTATCAACAGAGGGGAGTTTTTGCTAGTATATTGCCAGTGCTAAGAAAGATATCACTGCAGACAAAGCAATTGCTTGTTAAAACCATATAAATGTTTGGTGTCAAGGAAGCAATGGTTTAAGCACTTATCTTGTGATATTACAATTTGTTCTTTATATATGGACATTTTAAAGTGTTTAGTTGGTTGAGGGCTTTGGGTTGATTTGTAATACATAATAATTTTCCTCATTTAAAATAATTGGACAAAAGCAAATTATGTAACCAAAACGTTTTTACTCCCATAATATTCTGAAATTTTAAAAAAATCTGAAAAAAAAGAAAGCACTCTTTCAATAAATCATGGTGCACTGAAAAAATAAAATAAAATAATTGGAAAATGACTCCTTTAGCATTTTCATGTAGAACAATTTTTGTTATTAATATAAAACCAAAGTTAAGCAAAAGATATCTGCATTTTCAGCCTCCTATCTGCCTTATCTGTTTGATTTTTCAATTTGTTCACAATTCAATGGAAAAGCAAATGGCTATCTGTTGGCCCCCACTAATAAATAGAATATGCCAAGAGTGACAAGATGTCACTTCCAGATCAGGTTACAAAAGACTGTGACTTCTGTTTTGCTCTCTCTCTCTGGCTCTTATTGCTTGCTTACTCTGCAGAAGCAAGCTGCTATGTAGTGAACTGCCCTATGGAGAGGCCTACATGGCCTGGAATTGAGGGAGGCCTCTGGCTAACATCCAACAAGGAACTGAGGCCCTCAGTCCAATAGCTTGTGAAAACCCGAATCCTGCCAACAACAATGTCCTCCACCAGTTGAGCCTTGAGTTGACTGCAGTCCTGGCCAACACTTTGATTGCAGCCTTGTAAGAGACTCTGAGTCAGAGGACCCAGCTAAACCATACACAGATTCCTGACAGAAACTATGTGATAATAAATGTTTGTTGTATTAAGCTGCTAAGTTCTGATGCAATTTTTATGCAACAGTAGATAACTAATACACTAAATAAATGTATGCCGATAAAAAAAATAAATGTATAACTTAATTATTGCCCAAAGAGCTCACATGATTTGGATTCTTAGGCACTTACTTCCAGGAAAAAGAACAAGAATTTCTAAATATGATCTGGTGTTTGTGGAAAACTAAATAGGGCACTTGCCAAAAACTTGGTTGGATCCCATCAGTTTAAATCAAGGCTAAATTTAGAGAATCACTATCTGGAAGGAAATTTTGCAATCATTAATCAAATTGTTCTCAGTTTACAGAAATGGAAACTGAGGCTCAGAAGAGCTAAGTGACTTGCCCAGGGCCAAAGGGTCCATGGCAGTGTCCTTTTAGAACCCAGGGTTCCTGATCCCTCCACAACATCTCATAGCAGTGTTTAGAGGACAGGAAATTCAGAATAACTGAAGGAACTCTGAATGTAGAAAGTAAGGCTTAAGCAGGGCTTGGAAGAGTATGTAGGATTAGGGAGGGCATTCCACATGAGGGATCTACGTGAAAGAAAGTTTAGTGATAGAACTAAGCCTCATATGAGGGATACTGAGAATCAAAATCTCCATGATTTAGTCAGTCATCTTGACGCTTATGTGAAAGGCAAGGATGAGTAGGCCTTGGAAAGAAATGGTACCTACAAGGAAGAGAGGTCAGCAGAGGAAGGAGGATAAGTCTTGGTAGACAAACAAACAAAGGAAGGAATACTTGCATGAGACTTTATGGTAAGCAGGCCTAGTGAATATGAAAATAAGATAAATGAGTGGGCAGGAAGAGAGGAGGGTGAGCATTACAATTTGGGAATTTGGGAAACTTGCTAGTTTCACAGTCTTATAGTCTTAAAGCAGAAGGAAAGAGAAAAGGCTCACACCTGTAGATTTAGGACTCAAATCTGTGTTTAGAATGTGCTGAAACCCTTACCTGGATTTTGTGGCACCTGGGTCCTCCATTATATGACCATATTGGCTGCCAGATATGGTAATGTAGTGTTCAGTCTACATAGCTGTATGCTCCAGCACTGCAATAGGCTGATAAAAGCTTTAGAAACTAATACATAAAATTAGCCCACAAAAAGCCAACTTTAAAGAAACTATTGAGAAATTATTAATTTATTTAAATTACTGATTCCTCAGACCCAGATTGAAGAATCCCAGCCTGTTATAATTGGTCTGGTAGATTCTGTGATAATTTTCTGACTCCTGATACAGACACTGGTGTATCAGAGAGGAGCCAAAAGAACAGTGGACTGGAGCCACAAGTCTGGATTCCAGCCCAGTGTGACATAACCTCTCTGCACTTCATTTTCTTCAACTGCCCAAAGGACCTAATAACAGCTGCCTGTCCTATGTCACAAAGCTTCTGTGAAGGTTGAAGTTTGAAAAGTGTAAAAGGGCTATACAAGTGCTTGGCTACATAGAAAGAGGTTCCACTACATTTTCCATTGCAGCCATGAAAAGGCCCTTTTTTTCACTCTGTAATAGCTTCCTTTACAAAGGACAAAGAGGTTCAAAGGCTAAATTACATAAAATTGCCTCACATTGTCACAGCACATGTAATAAATAATGGGGCTGAAGATGATTCGCAAAGATAATCGAATCAAGGTCCTGTGAAGCAGAGCATTTAATTCCTATGACCCTGACCAGTAAAGAGAGGCAAGGAAGTAAGTATTAAGGAAGTAAGTGTTCAAGGTTTCAGCCACGGAGAAGGTTCCAGAATCCAAATGATGAAGGCAGGGAGAAACTGTAGGATGAGCATGGAGACTTCACTGGTGTATTAGTTAAGGTAACAGTACATGCTGTAACAGATAAGTCCCCAAACTCAAAAGCTTAACACAATAGAAGTTCATCATTTACTCAAAACACTTGATTGGCAGATAGCTTTTCTCTCTCCTAAGCAGTGATTTGGGACCCACACTCCCTCAAAGCTCCACCATTACCATGGGCTCAAAAGTTAGGGGTCTCAAAAGGGGGAAGGAAATCCTCTAAAACTAATTTATGTGAATAGCTGTACAACTTGGTAAATTTACTAATAACTGTTTAATTGTACACTTAAAATGGAGTAAAGGCATGATATGTAAATTACACTTCAATAAAGAAAACAAAAAAGGTTACTCCTGAATCTTTTGTTTCTGCCTGGTGTGCAGGAAAAGATAGGGAGAAGAAGGAACACCTGCTTTCAACTACTTATGCCTAGAGATGACACACATTACTTCCACTCACATTGCTAAAGTGAGAACTTGTTACATATCCCACTAGACACAAGGGGACAGAAAATGTTGTTTCTGGTTTGCCAGAAACAGCTCAACACTATGAAAGGGAAGCTTGAATCTCTGGGGAACAGATAGTCTTCTCTGTCTCACCTGGGAAAAGTGAGAACAGAAAATTCTTTTGTTTTGTATCCTTTCCTTCTGCCAGCATTTCCAGGCAATATACACATCAAAGAGTTTTATAGCTAGAAATGTTACCAATAAAACAGACAGCATTGCTTGGAAAGCCACTGACATTTATCCTTAAATCATATGCAAATAGTTCTTCATGGTTCTAAATCAGAGATCAGAAACTAATGGAGGACATCATTAAAAAAACAGACTTTGAAGTCAAGCCAGGCTAGGTTCTAACCCCTGCTCCAGCCCAAACTATGAGGAATCTTGCATAATTTATTTAACCCTTCTAGACCAAAGTGTCTTCATCAGCAGCATAAGCTCAATAGTAAGATCACTGTTTAGACATGGCAAGTGCTTGTCCCATAAAAGGGACTCATAAAATAGTGCCCTCACAGCATCTAATGAAGTTGAGCACATATATCTCCTATGGCCCAGTAACTCCACTCCCAGGTATACAGCCACATACATATATTTGCCAAAAATTAAGTACCAGAATGTTTGGAGCAGCACTGTTCATAATAGCTAAAGAGCAAAAACTATACTCACGCTCACCAAGAGTAGAATGAATAAATAGATAGGGGTATATCTTACACACAATACTATATAGCAATTAAAAATAAACAAACCACAGCTACGTGAACCAATGTGGATAAATCTCACAGGCACGTATTGAGCAAAAGATACAACAGAATATCTACTGTGTGATTCCCCATTTATATAAAGTTCCAAACACACAAAATTAATCTGTGCTGTTAGAAGTCAGAATGATTATTACCCTTGGAGGGAGCTATTGAATGGGAATAGAACATTACCTGCAACCCGCATCCTTTTCAGATAGGGGTGCTGGTTACAGGGTGCATTCAGTTTGTGAAAATTCATTAAGCTGTACACTTACATCAGTGAAAAGTTTTTTTAAAATAGTATCCTTCCCCTGAGACACCCAAAGGGCTTAAATATTGCTTGCAAGTGCCACCAGGCTTTGGAAGAGGGAAAAAGGGTAAAAGGAACAGGAGGAGATAAACATGACAGTAAGCCATAAAGAGGAAGGAGATGGTGAGGACGCATAATAAGGCTGCAGGGTACTAAGAACCAGAGATATCTACCACTTTTCTAAATCATGCCATTTCTGTTATATGCCCCAAATCCCTAACAATTACAAAAGGGTCCAGGACACTTTTTCACAGTGACCGTGGCATTTTTATTTGGGCTAAGTTTTAGTGCTGCTAAAAATACAAGTCTTCCCTATGGGCAATCCACTACATGTCTTCCAGATTATAATGTGTCTTTCTGTTCCATATGTCACCCTGTCATTTCTGTCATTGTGATTCTTCCTTCCTTTGTCATTTTGATATGCTGGGGGAGCTAGGGTGTACGTGTGTGTGTGTGTGTGCATTGGGGGGTGACCCTTACCAACCCCAATCTTTGCAATTTATATCACTTATTCTGATCACCAAGGAGACTTTCAATATTATGATAACGCAAAAACCATTCTCGGCTAATATCAGCCCCAGATAGCCTGACTTCCACAGGGGCAACTACATAATAACTCAAGCCTGTGCTCACTATGCTTCTACATAGTGAATGAGGCACCCATAAATATATGTCATGTGGAGTTACCACATAATAACAAAAGGTCACTAACATTAGAGCACCAGTGGTCATTGATCAACACATTTGGCTTCATTTTACAGGTGATTTTATAAATGTTAGCAAAAGGGGGAACCTTAAGAGATTACCTTCCCATTTAATCTAGGAAGAAACTTGAGGCCAAGACAGTTGAATAACTTGCTTTAAAACATAAAGATAGTTGTGACCAAAGAAAGACAAAAATCCAGATTTTCTTTTCCCTATCCACCATCCTTTTCCCACCTCATACCTTTAAAGAGATTCTGTTTTTCTTCACACGTAGTTGGCGTGAAATGAGCCCGACTCCAGCATTCTCCATGTCCCATTTTGATAATAAGTCCCCAGGACTGATGTCAATATAAATGAATATCTTGGCTTTTGCCTAAAACAAATATATTGAGATAATATTGTTAGGCAATTTCTGGAGGAAGCTCTATAAGTTGATTTTTTTATTTTCTCAATTGTCAAGTTTTTGGGTTTTTTTTGCTTTTCTTGAAATATTTTTTAAATTTAAGAGACACGAGAATAGTAAAAAGAACCCCCAAATAACTTTATCCAGACTGATCAGTTTTGAACATTTTGTCAGTTGCTTTATAATTCTCTCTTCCTCCCTCTCTCTGCCTCTCTTTCTCTGCTCAGTTTCTGTCTGTCTCTCTCTCTCACACACACATATACATACACCTTATTAGTTTTTCTCAATTATTTAAGAGTAGGTTGCATAAATCATGCCACTTTGCTTCATAATACATTAGTGTATATCTCCTAAGAACAAGATATTTTCTTACATAACCACAATATAATTATCAAATTTAAGAAAATTAATATTACATTTATCTATTACACAGTCCATATTTCAATTTTATCAATTGTTCCAACAATGTCCTTTAGAGCATTTCCCCCACTCAGTCCAGGATCCAATCCAGTATGACACTTAACATTTCATTTTCATTCCTCTTTACTCTCAATATGGAACAGTTCTTTGGTTCTTCTTTTCTTTCATGACATTGGAAAAACAAAAGCCCTTTTTTTGTAATAGAATTTTATTTATTTATTTAGATTGTATCAGTTAGCTTTTGTTATGTCATAAACCATCCCCCAAATTAGTAGATTAAAACAAAAAATTATTACAACAGAAATTTCTTATTTCTCACTATTCAGTGAGTCAGCTATGTATGGTTCTTCTGGTCAAACTAACTTGGATCAGACCGAGTGGTCTAGAATGGTCTCACTCATATGTGTGGCAGTTGGCTGAATATCAGCTGAGATGATAAGGATGACTTAGTCATGTATCTCTCCTCATCCAGCAGGCTAACCTGGGCTCATTCATACAGTGGTGATTACAGAGTTTCAAAACTCAGCAAGAGAGCAAGTCCCAGTGAACAAACACTTTCCAAGCCTTTGCTTGCATCATGTTTGTTAATGTACCATTGGCTAAAGGAAATAACAAGGCCAGCCCAGAGTCAGTGTGGGAGAGCACTACCACATATCATAGACAGAAGGAGTAGAATGACTTATGGCCATTTTTAAAATCCACCACAGCAGCTAAAAACCAGGGATAACATCTTTTTTCAAGGAGGAAAGAATATACTATTATTAATGAAAGAAATGAGGAGAAAAGACAAAAGCCCCTCAAAAAGTGTGGTATGAACACTTAAATTTACAGCTTTGAAAGAATCTGAAATCAAGATATCACACCAGTGAGAGAAAAGGGCTTATAACAAAAGCTGACTAGTAAAGGATTTGTCACCCTGCTGTTTTTTTTTTTTATTGGTCAAAAGAGGTCAAACTTAAAATGAACTATAATGCTCATTCTCTGATACTATAATCCAATTAAAACAAACAACTGAATGACAGAGAATTGTGTGCAGAGTAAAAGGCCTCTATTATAAGAAAAAGAACAAGGAGAGAATGATGATAAATGGAAACTGATGATCTGTCTCCCTGTTGGGAAAACAATGGGAAATCCCAATACTGTGGTAAAGAAGAGAGCCTACACCCTCTTTAAAGGCAGTGGCGGCAGCAGCAGCAGCAGCAGCAACAGTAACAACTCCTTCATTACTGCTGAGTGCTTCTATGTAGCAATGGAGACACTGGGATATATATTTACCATTTTATTGAGAAAATATGAAAATCTAGACTCAAATGTAAAATAGATTTCTAAATGTCAGTTTTAAGTATTTTTAAGAGCACATTCACAGGCTGAATTGGGCCCAAGGGCCATAAATTTGAAAACTCAACTTTTCTAACCTAAAATTAAAAAAATTAAACTATAAGAACAGAAAAGGTTAAAATATTGAATAATTGAAATGTTTATCCAATCCCTTTAGAGACATCATACTTCTCTTAATCCATAACTATCTAAAACATATCTTCATCTAGCATCTTGTATATTAGAGGGATATGCCTCCATTTATACCCCATTCATGCTCAGTAACTGTCAGATTTAGCATATCATATATAGCACTGATGATTGAATTTTGTAATATTGGCATAAGCAGATATTCAAGAGGTAATGGCAAACTAACAAAGTATAACACCATCACACAATTTCTGAAATAAAAAGTCTGAATTTATTCCTTACTTAAGTAAGGGAGAGTTTTGCTGGTCAAGCAGAGTATCTCTCAACAAAGCAAACTGCTGATTTGGAGAATGGGTTTGTTTGGGGACTGCATTTGTGATAGAGACAAGTGAGGTCAGCCACTTCTTCAGAGAGTGAGCAGTGATGGATCGGAAAGCTTTAGATACTGTTCAGAGATGTGATTGTTATCATGGCTAGCGAATGGTCTGTCTTTCCCCAGGAGTATGGAGGCTTTCTGTGAATTCTCAGAACTAACTGTGAAAACCAATGGAGGATACTACAAAGATTACATTGTCATGGCCTCCCATGTGCATAGTCACTATTTCACAACGAGCTATGAGCTTACCACCACCAAAGTTGTGACTCCTCTGTGATATTATGGCTGCCCAAGTATAAACTCAGGGCCACTTTTCATTTCAACCTAAGAAAAACTCTATCATTGTAGACTGGCTTATCTTGCTCCTCTGAAAGGTAATGTTCCATCCCATGTGAACTATAAAAACTATAAGTCAAAAAATGGTATTTCATCAAAAATGTAGTCTCCATATGTGCCCCAGAACTCAGAAAAGAGAGGAGAACAACAGAAGGCATGGGATGCTGAAAAGAAACAGATGGGAAAAGAAAAAAAGAAATCAACACCTGCACTTAAATGTTTATAGCAGTACAATTCACAGTTGCAAAGATGTGGAAACAACCCAAGTGCCCATCAATCCATGAGTGGATTAATAAAATGTGGTATATGTATACCATGGAGTACTATTCAGCCATAAAAAATGGTGAACTAATACCTCTCATATTATTCTGGATGGAGCTGGACACCATTATTCTAAGTGAAGTGTCATAAGAATGGAAAAACAAACACCACATGTACTCACCATTAAATTGGTACTAATCGATCAAAACTTATGTGCACATATAGAAGTAACATTCATTGAGTGTCGGGCAGGTGGGAGGTGGGAAGAGGGGATGGGTGTATTCACACCTAATGGGTGTGATGCATACTGTCTGGAGGATGGACACACTTATAGCTCTGATTTGGGTGGGGCAAAGGCAATATATGTAACCTAAACATTTGTACTCCTATAATATTCTGAAATTTAAAAAAATTAATAATAATAATCATAATAAAGAACAAACTAATATCAAAATTAGTAAAAGGAAAAAAGAAATAAAGACCAGAGAAGAAACAAAGAAAATAGGGACTAAAAAAATAATATAAAAGATAAAAAAAAAATGAAGAATTGCTTTTTTGAAAAGGTAAACAAAATTGGAAAATCTTTACCTAGAGAAACAGAAAAAAAGAGAAAAAAATTCAAATAAATAAAATCAGAGACAAAAAAGGGCACATTACAACTGAAACCACAGGAATACAAAAGATCATAGGAGACTATCATGAACAACTATATGCCAACTAATTGGAAAACCTAGAAGAAATGGATAAACATCTGTACACACACAACCTACCAAAACTGAATCATGAAGAACTAAAAATCCTGAACAGACCAATAATAAGTAATGAGATTGAATTAGTAATAAAAAGTCTCTCATCTATTTGATTAGCACTAGCCACATGGTCAGAAGCGGTACAGGAGCCCCTTCCCCAGCCGCCAACCCAATCCCTGGCACCAGCTGTGCCTAGTGCTCTGCGAGCAGGGAGAGAGCAGTGGGGGAAGGGTCAGGTCAGGCAGCCATAGACAAATGGCGGCTGAGAAACTCATCACAACAGGCCCAGGCAGTGGACCTGGTGAGCAGCAGGAGCACTGGGGGTTGTTTCAGAAGCAGCAGAAGCTCACCTCTGGGGAGCAGTTG
Source organism: Lepilemur ruficaudatus (assembly GCA_963574885.1). Lineage (NCBI taxonomy): Eukaryota > Metazoa > Chordata > Mammalia > Primates > Lepilemuridae > Lepilemur > Lepilemur ruficaudatus. Next base: position 151,913 of record CAUYRT010056918.1, on the reverse strand, counting down.
CCACCAAGTTCCTGCTGTCAGTGAATACCAGGGCCTGGTGAACTATACAAGAGACTGCCATTGTGCTTTGAAGTTTGGGTCTCTGCAAGTCTGCACATCGTTTAGTTCAGGGAAAAAGGCTGAGCAGATAGAGAATGGTGATGGACACCATGGATAGGCAGCTACAGAGACACCTCAGCAGCTCCTCCTTTCTTCTTAAAGGTCTCATCCCTTAATATTATCATATAGGCAATTACCTTTCACATAGGAATTTGGGGGGAGACATCCAGACCATAGCATTATACCACTGGTCCTCAAAATTCATATCCTTCTCACAACCAAAATACATTCATTCTATCACAATAGCTCCAAAAGACTTAACTCATTCTAGCATGAATTCAAAAGTCTAAAGTCCAAAGTCTCATCTAAATATCACCTAAATCAGATATGGGTGAGACTCAAAAGTGTGATTCATTTTGAGGCAAATCCCCCTCCAGTTGTGAGCCTGTGAATTCAAACAAGTTGTGTGCTTCCAAAATATAATGGTGGGACAGGTATAGGATAGACAGTCCATTCCAAAAGGGAGAAATAGGAAAGAAGAAAGGGGCTACAGGTCCTAAGTAAGTCCCAAACCCAACAATACAAATAACATTAAATCTTCAGGCTTGAGAATAAACTTCTTTCACTCCATGTCCTGCTTTCTGGATACACTGGGGGCAGTCCCATGGCTCTGTGGAACACAGCCTACCCCACAGCTTCCATGGGTTGGAGTCTTCTGCTTGTAGTTTTCCCAGCCTGGAGTTATACACCGGTGGCTCTACAGTTCTGAGGTCTCCGGGGCAGCCCTGCCACCACTAGGCATTGTTCTTGTGTTCTTGAGGTGTCCAGGATCTCACAGCTCCACTGGGGTTTGCCCTAATGCAAGCTCTCTGCAGCTATCTGCCCCCTGTGGCAGTTATCCGCCTAGGCCCCAAGACTCTCAGAGGCATCCTTTGAAATCTAGGTGGAGGTAGCCATGTCTCCACAGCTTGTGCACTCTGCATGCCTGTAGAATTAGCACCACATGAAAGCCACAAACGTTTACCACTTTTGCCCTCCAGAGAACTACATCCAAATGTGTGGAGCAGACACTTGAGGCGGCCCTGGGCAGTGAGCCACTAGTTCCTATTGTAGCCCTGGGCCCTTCAAAACAATTCTGCCCTCAAGGCCCTGGAACTCTGGGCCTATGATGGGAGTGATAGCCTTGAAGATCCAAAGATACCTTTGGAGTCATTCTTTCATTGTCTTCATGAATAGCATCTGGCTTCCTTCTATCCACACTAATTTCCTTATCAGAAGGTCACTTGGCCACACCCCTGGTTTTCTCTCTCAAACAGGTTTTATAACCTGGCCAGGTTAAGAATTTTCCAAATCTTTAAGTTATGCTTCCCTTTTAATTATAAAAATCCCATCTTTAATTTGTATATCTCTTCTTGCATTTTATCATAAGCAGTCAAGAGAAGCCATATAGCACACTGAACACTTTGCTTAGAAGTTCTGCCTTCCACATTTTCAGTTTTGCTATGGCAACACCCCACTTTACCATTACCAATTTCTAGCTTACTCCATTTGTGCTGCTATAACAAAATGCCACAGACTGGGTAATTTACAAAAACCATAAATTTATTTTCTCACAGTTCTGGAATCTGGGAAGTCCAAGATCAAGGCACCAGCAAGTTCAGTGCCTGCTGAAGGCTTGTTTCCTTCTTCCAAGATGGCATGCTGCTGCTGCATCCTCACATGGTAGAAGGCAGAAGGGCAAAAAGGATGAACACTGTGTCCTCACATGGCAAGAAGAGATGGAAAGAAATGAACCCACATTCTCAAGCTTGTTTATAAGGGTCTTAATGTCATCCAAGAGGACTCCACCATTATGACTTAATCAGCTCTTAAAGGCTCCACCTCTTAATGCTGTCACCTTGGCAATTATGTTTCAAGATATGTATTTTGGGGGACATAATCAGACCACAATAGCCCTCATGATTTTCCTATTTTCTTTACAGTGGTATTTGCAGAGTTCTCAACTACTACAGGTGTACGTGATAGCCAATGTAAGCAAGCCAGTAGATCTACTAACTTCTACATTTCTCCTGTGAAAAATGACAACTAAGTCCTCTGGCTGATCCAGGAAAAGACAATGATTAAATGCAAGATCCTTTATTTCAGAAAACAACATCAACACCAGACTCAATAAATCCTTATAAGGTGAAATCTTTTGGTCGTTTCACAACTATTAAAATAGCAGTTAATGTGTCTCCCTGTGCCAGGCTTGCCTCCTTTTAATTCTCCAAAATGTAACCAGGAAGATATATTTTAAATGAATTTTGATCTTCATTTCACTTACTTTGACCCTTTAATGGCTTCTCAGGATAAAGTCCAAATTCTAATGTGGCCTGTGAGGCAGTGAGTTATCTAGCACTGGTCTACCATTCTGAGCTGTTTAGACTACTATCTCTTTTGAAAATTTGTACTTAAAAGAGTGGTCTAAACTAAACTTAGAAAAATAGGCTGGTGCTAGATTGCTTGGTTCTCTATAAGCTATATTAGATGGTCCACTCCTTAATTTCAAAAGTTCAATCCTTGATCCTATGACCCAATTCCACACCGAGGTATCTAGTCAACATATATCATTATTCACCAAAGTCATACACAGGGATATTCATAGCAGCACTATATATAATAGTCCCAAATCGGAAACAACCCAGATCACCCAGAATAACATGAATAAATATGGTATTGTCTAAAAATGGAATACTACTATATAACCATGAAACAGAAGTAACAACTATATGCAATGACATGAATGAATCTCACAAATATAACATCGGGGGAAAAGTCAAGTATAGAAGAGCTCATGCTATATTATTCCAAGTATATGAACTACAAAGATAGTCAAAACTAAACTATGGTGTTACAAATCAGGACAGGTTACTCTTGCAGAGGGAGGACTACCATCTGGATTGAGACACAAGGGGGCTTCTGGGAGGCAGGTTTCTTGATCTAAGTATAGTTGCATGAATGTTTGCTTTGTAAAAATTTATCAAGCTGCACACTTATGTACTTTTCTTTAAGTCATACCACAATAGTTTATGCTTTTTAAAATTCTCTGCTTTCATATTCTGCATCTTGCTTTTGCCTAGCTAATTCTTTCTGTTCAAGCTTTCAATATCATTTCTTCCAGAAGCCCTTTCCTGAATTCTTAGACTATTTTAGCTCATCATGCGGTGTGCTCAAAGTCCCCTGTTGTCCTCCTATCTTAACAACTCTCCACATTTAACTGCAACTACATGTTGGATCAAGTTTTGCAAATTGGCTTTATATATCTTTTCATTCACATTGTGAAAGTGCACAAATTTGAATAGAGGGCATGTGAAGGGAGTAAGATTTAATAATACTCCCCCAAGGGTAGAATATCAGCCCCAATGCAGTGCAAAATATAGAAGGGTGAACTAGTTATCTATTGCTGCGTAACAAATTACTACAAGTTTAGCAGCTTAAAACAGCACACATTTATTCTCTCACAGTTTCCATCCACCAGAAATTCAGGAACAGATTAGCTGGGTCCTCTATTTATGGGTCTTCCAAGGCTGCAATCATGGTGTTACCAGGTCTGCATTTCTTTCAGGAGTCTCAGGGTCCTCTCTCAAGCTTGTTGGTCAAATTCAGTTCCTTGCTTTCATGCTTACTGTCAGTTGAGGGCTGTTCTCTGCTCCCAGAGTCTACCCACATTCCTTATCATAGGCACTCTCACAGGCCTCTCAACATGGCAGCTTCTTCTAGGCCAGCAAGGGAGAGTCTCTTGCTCTAGTCAGCTAAAAGAGACTCATAATGTAACAGAATTATAAAAATGACATCCTATCATCTTTGCCATTTAACATAACTCAATCAACGGAGTGACATTCCATCACTTTTGTCATATTCTATTGGCTCGAATATGATATTAAGAAGTGAGAAGCAAGTCCCAGGCTCTGCTCACACTCAAGGGGAGGGAATTACACAAGGGCATAACTCATTAGGGGTTATCTTAGAATTCTGCCTACCACAAAAGGGTAATATTTTGAGACTGAGGAAGATTTTCCCAGAAACTCTCAAATCCTACAACATAGATGTGGGGAGCGAGGCTCCAAGAAGGCACCCAATGATCATACCCTTGTGTAATCCACTCTCACACTGTATCAGGGTTGGTCTATGTGACCAACAGAATATGAGAGAAATAATGATATGTGACTTCTGAGGCTAGATCATAAAAGACAATTGAGTACCCTCCTAGCTGTCACTAGTTCTCAGGGAAGCTGGTCACCATGCCATGAGAACTTTGAACAGCCCTTTGGAGAGTCCCACATGGCAAGGAACTCTGAGACCTACTGCCAATGAGGTTGCCAAATAAAAAGCAGAATGGCAGTCAAGTTTCAGATAAATAATGCATAATAGTTTAGTTTATGCATACTTTAGCATAAGTATGTCCCAAATATTGCATGAGACATACTTCTACTACAAAATTATTGGTTGTTTATATGAAATTCAAATTTAACTGGGCATCCTGGGTTTTGTTTTTGTGTGTGTGTTTCCCTATATCTAGCAACCCTATCTGCCGGCAGCCACAGGAATGACCCAGATTCCTCAGCCCAGCTTCAGTCAAATCATCTGACTGCAGCTGTAGTTGACATCTTAATCGCAACTTCTTGAGAGACCCTGAACCATAACCTCCTGTTGAAGCTGTTCCCAAATTCCTGTCCCCCAGAAACTGGGATAATACATGCTTGTTATTGAAAGCCACTAAGTTTGGGGAGTAATCTGTTACAGAGTAAGAAAAAACTAATACAATAGGTAACTATCTACCCCTTATCTCTGTTACAGAGTAAGAAAAAACTAATACAATAGGTAACTATCTACCCCTTATCTTGGCCAGCCAGCCTGTCTTTTTTGTGAGATGCAATCATCAAGAATGGTTCCAACATTTAAGAAGCAAACTCCCTTCTCTAGTTGAAGAATAAGAAGGTAACTCAGAAATGACAGTTAAGTTTGTCATTTATTAATGAAATGCCTCAGTATCTGTTTGATTGAATTAAATCTGTCAAACAGGACTTCTTGTTAGGGAAGTCAAAAGGCATTTTTTGTTGTTCTTGCTTACTGGAGTTGGGAACAGCAGCTTCAACATAACAAAGCCTGACAGCTTGATTCAGCCTGAAAATGTTGATGACAAGCAAGTGATGTCTGTTGTAAATACAAGGTCCCACAGTTCCTCAAGCAAAAACGAAAATGGCAAATGAACATTACACAACTGAGAGATCGGGCTGTGTCCACTGTGCCGCTGGAGGAATGAAAAGACGTTTAAAAATGATTTACACGTTATTAAACATGTAGCTGGAGAGAAGAGAGGAAATGGGGAAGCAAAGGATCTTAAGAGCAGTGGTTCTCAACTGAAGGCTATTTTGCCCCTCTCCCCAGGGGACATTTGGCAATGTATGGAAACATTTTTGGTTGTCATAACCAGGGGCAGATGCTACTGGCATCTAGCAGGTTGATACCAGGGATGTTGCTAAACATTCTGCAATGCACAGGACAGCCCCCATATCAAAAAATTATCCAGCCCAAAATGTCATCAGTGCCGAGGTTGAGAAATACTGCTCAAGAGAGGTATAAACGGACCATTTGTTGTACTGACCAAACAGATTGCTGTAATTCTCTGGTATCTGGAAAATTTCTACTTTGAAAACATTTAGTTCATTGATCCTTTCTATAATCTTTGATTTATTCATTCTATATTTATTCACATATTCATACATTTATTTGTGAATTCAATAAATTTTTATTGAGTGTTTCACTGTGCCAGGTGTTTGGGGAAAACCTGATTTGTATTAGAAATTCATTCAGCTATTAAATAAATTAGTAAGTACCTTGAAATGATATGGGGGATGAATCAAATATGTGTTCTTTCTTCAAAAAAATAAAATTTTGAGTTAACGCTAAATGCATATAGAAAAAAAATCAGAAAAAAATGAAGCAAAACACTACTGACAACCACCAAAGCTTTGTATAATTCTAGTAATGGGTGATTTTCTTAAGGCAAACATTTGAAGAGCAGTTGTCACAAACTGTGGGCTAGATGAAGGACGCATCAGTAGGGCAACATATAAAACTACCTGGCCATATGTGTTCTCATTGATTCACTTTCATTTTTCTTTAATTTAGTATAGCATGTAGCAATTTATGAAGAGGTTTTTAAAAGGTGTTTGTGAAAAGTAGCAATTGGGTGAAAGCCAAAACCTTAGTTATGATTGAAGAGCTGGCTCTATAGAGGCAGCACACATGCCTTGCACAAAAATGCAGCTCAGAAGAAAGCCCAAAGGAATATTTCAAGTTAGCAGTGGCAGGGGTCTGTGAGGGTTCTGAGCATACCTTGTGAATGGTGAAGTATCATAATAGTGCCACAGGAATCAAAAAAATGGGAGAATCTAGGAGTTTTAGGAGAGGTTTCAAAGGCAAGCAAGGCAAAGGTGTAGTCATAAAGCTGTCTGGCTGACATTCAGGATGCTGGGAGGAAAAGGAGAGAGAAATACAGGTAGAAAGGCCATGACTGTATTTTAGAGGATGCTCAATGCTCAATGAGATTCTCACATCTAAACAAAGGCATAGAGAGAGGGAGGGAAGGAGGGAAAAATATCTTTTATATTGTTCAGTATTCTTTCAACTAAAACTATCTTTAGCAGAATTGGATTGCTTAGCTCTCACAACCAGCAAGAATAAGATTCTAGTTAGAGATAACCTGAAGCAGGAAGTCCATGTCACCAGGGCACTCCACTTGTGTCAGCTTTCTTCTTTCCTGCTATGTTCTCCATGAAGTGAAACCATCCTTGCTTACAACTCTGGCCTCACAACCTCACATCTCTACACCCATTGAGGTTCCCAATTCACAGAGTTCCCTGGGTAAGAGTCTGACTTGCCTGGCCTGATTCACGGATCCATCAGTTGAACCAACTACCAGGTGTGGTAAGGTTCTATGTTTCATAGCACCCACCCAAATGATATGATTAGACTGAGAAAGGCACAATTACCCAAAAGAAGGAGGGCAAACAAAGAACTTACAAAACAATAAATGCCTACAACTTAAATGTCCAAAAATAGCATAAAAGTTAGATAAATTTGGGTATGGAAAATATCAAGTAGCCATTAAAATTTTAAATTACGTTTTATAAATTTAATGAGATCCCAATAAATGCTAATATTTTTTGTCTGGCACTATGCAAACTAATTATAAAGTTAAATGAGAAAATATACAAGAATAGCTAAGCAAAAGCCTGGAGAATAATAAAAGCAACGAAGAATGACAAGTGTTACTAGATATTAAAACCTATTTATAGTGGCACAAATATTTAAAAATATAGAACTCATGTACAACCAGAAAAGCCAATGTAACTGAATACTCCAGAAAAATAGAATAGAAATACATGTGGGGATTTGGCATATGATAGAAGGGGCATCTCAAACCTGTTGGGTAAAGTTAGACTTTTTAATAAATGGCATAGGGACAATTGGGGAGCCCCCTGGAAAAAGATGAAGTTGGCTCCATACTTCACAGTGTGCATCAAAATCAACTCCAAATGGATCAATTTAAAATGTAAAATTTTGACATGTTAAAAGTACTAGAGGAAGAAAAATGGGCAAATTTCTTTATTACCTGGGAGTAGGAAAAACTTTCCTATTATTTATGAGAGGTATATAACTCAGAGGAAAAGGACCAATGTTCTAATACATATTTTTTTTTTCCTATCCTCTCACAGGTAGCTAATGGCCAGATTCTGAAAGTTCTGGTCATGTTTCTTTATTGTCTGTTAATAAGAACATTTTCTTTTGGGGCTCCCTTCTACTCTGCTCTTTTCGTTTTTCTAAGCCAGTGCTTTTACTTTGGCACCATCATTCTGACTTTTGATTTTTCTTTCATTCTGGGAGCTCCTTCCCTTTACTAACCAGCTCCCACCCTCTCTCTTTCATATTTGCAGATTTTTGAGCTACCATCCTTCCCCTGACTACCTTCCTCTATCTTTCCATGCAATCAATGTTTGGCCAGACGTTGTCAGGAGGGGAATGCAGAAGAACTAGCTGCTCAGGAAATGGGGTAAAGAGGGCAACTGGGCCTCCTGGCACTGCTGGGAAGCAACAAGGGAAGGTTAGCCATTCCACAAGAGCTCATCCTACTAGACAAGGGTGCAAGCTATAGCTAAATCCTAACTTATGAACACTGTAGAAATCACTTTTCACAGCATGGTGGAGTCTCAGCTTGCACTTATACTGGGTCACCAAAGAGAATTGAGGCTGTCTGGCCCTGTCTATGGGCCCAGTACAAGAAATCTCTTTTTCATTTGTTTGTTTGAGTAATTAAGGGGTCTCTTGAGACAGAACAAAGCAAAACAAAAAATCCTGCACAACAAACTTGATCCAGTTACCCACTTATAGTGATCAGAGGATTGGGGCTATTTTGAGTACTGCATGGAGTCAGTTATTTAGAGTTCTCTCCCTATCCAGCATCCACCGTTGGACAAGTGTCCATGCCTTATGGACTGTCCATGGTAACATTCATAAAAGCTCTATAAGGCCTTGGGGCACAAGCAGAGAATGACAGAGAAAAGAGAGATTCTTTATCTACTCCACATCAGATCCCCAAGCAAGAGCATCAGTGCCCAGCAGACAGGTCGTCAATACCCACAAACTCACCGGGAGAAGTCAGAGCCTGAGCCCAGCAGGCCTGATGGAGATCATAAGAATGGGAATAAAATTGGTGATTTGTTTATGTGCACATTTGATATGCCCTGATAGCTCTCAAAAGCATGGGGCAAGGCTGGTGGGGGAGGTGAGGAAGGCCCTGCAATTGCAGGAAAGGTGGAAATGAAGAAAAGAGAGTTTCCTCTGAGAAGGTACACATCATCAGCTTGGATGTACTAGTTTTTCAGAGTGCTTTTCGGTTCATCAGCAATGATAAAGCAAGTAGTTCAGACTTATTTGGGTCATTGATGCCAGGGAAAATGCCTACCTGCTTCAGGTTATCAAAAACACTGAACATATGGCCAGGATGGTTGGAAGGACTGCTGGGCAAAGAGCACTAGCCAGTTCAAATCTTGGCTCTATCAGAAACAAGCAATGAGACTTGGAACCTGTGCCTGAACCTCTCTGTGCCTCAGTTCCTCATTTATAAAATAAGGAGGTTGTTCTAGATCAGTGATTTGCCAATAGTATTGAATGGAGTGCTCCAGTCTATGGAGTAACTAGCTGAGAAGGGGGGTGTCCAGCCGAGATGGCCCTGGATCGCCAGCCCCACCTCTCCTGGAGCAATGGCACATGTGCCTGTTTCACATATTGTGGCTACTTAGCTTTTGTTATGTGAGGGAACAACTTGGCGCTAAAATGAAGTTGAACAACCACTTAACCAAACTAAAATAGTAATACATAAGGAAACATCACAGTAGAGCTATGAGGGCTGATGGATATTATTAGCAAGAGAGAGGGGTGTTTATCTCGTAAGTGTGCCACTCTGAACCTGGTAAGGATTCTGGGCAAAATGAGACTCATTAGTGCAAGAACTGAAGACTTGCCATCTGGGCCATGTTGGGTGGGCTTCTGGGTCGATAAGGGGGATGAAGCTGGGAAAATAGGTTGGAAGAGGAAATAGAATGAGGGACCAAGGGAAGAAGACTACTGGGTACTCCTGTGAAATAGGCTCAGAGTAACTGGAAGGTGCCTAGAGGGGAAAGGTGGGGCAATATTGACCCCATCTTCTGGTCTCCATGGGCATTCCTGCTTTACCACATGCAAGAATGAGTTGTTTTCAGAGCCTTGCCAGGCATTGCTGGATCTAAAAGCAGGTTTAGGAAAACAAAACCAATCATTACAATGCTGAAATACTTAAAGGTTTACAAACTCAACTCCTAAAGATTTAAGAGCCACTGTTAAATGAAGGTCTGCCAGTAGTGTAAATTAGCTGATTTTTCCCAGGGGTCTACCTATTAGAGCACTTGCTGAGAGCTGTCTCTCAGTTGGCAGTTACCTATCATCACTTCAGGAGGGCTTGAAAATAGCAAATTATTTTTCTAGGATGAGAAAGTAATGTCTTTCTATCAGTTCAGATTCCTGAGATTACAATTTGCATTAGTTAATATTTTTTTTCTATTCTTTCTGCTCCTAATAGAGACATAAATATTCAGTGTTGAAAACTGAATTCAGAGTATAATTACTAGATTAGTATAAAACTGCAATTATAGTAATTTGATGATTTCAATTACTCTCGATTTCTCTTTGACAAGGATGACTGAAACAATTGAAATTGGAACCAATAGGTCATATAAAGGTAAGATCGCTGGACAGCATTTTGTACAGAAACATTCACTCCTAAATATGCCTCATTACAATCACAGTCACAAAACACTGCCAATCTTTCCTTATTAAAATAAAAAAAAAAGATCAGCACATCCTGTCTTATCCAATAACATTCATTTCATTCCTCCTGTCCCCAAAAAAGTGTTACAAAGGAAACACTCAATCACTACCCAATATCATAGTCTTTCAATGGCTGCTTTCCAAACACTGGATTGAGAAAGGCAGTCTGAAATCAAATCCTAACTCCTTGGGATACTTAAGATAAGATATATGTGAGTTCTCTAGTTCTCCAAAATCCACATGTTGCTCGAAGCATGGCTCCTCAAATTCTTGTGTTTAAAATATGTGAGGTTCCTGCTTCCACTCTCCTCAGTGTCCAAAACAAAGCAAAACAAACTAACAATAAGCAAATAAATAAATAAAAATTTAAAAACCCACCGTGCATGAAAAATTGTATTATTTAAAGAGGGAAAGGGGGAGATTTTTCCAGCATTTAAAAGGTGCTGATATTAACCAACCTACATGGTTTCCAAGATTAAAATCAACTCCACACAGCTCCCTAGAATTTCTTTTATCCAGTGGTTCTCAACTGGGAATGACTTTGCTTCCTAGGGGACATTTTTTTTAATGTCTGGAGATACTCTTGGGGGAGTGCTACTAGGATGTAGTGGGTATAGGCCAAGGATGCAGCTAAATACCCTACATTGCACAGGACAGCTGTCCATGACAAAGAATGATCCAGTCCAAAATGTCACTAGTGCCAAGGTTGAGAAGTCCTGCTTAACCCAACTAGGGTATGATGCATCATTTGTCAATGGTGCTTAACTGTACTAAATGGAGAAACTCATAATTCATTCCATTGTGTCATACAATAGAGAATAATTCTAGATTATGGCTAGAAAAGCAAGGGGTTGTCAAAGACTGGCAAATTGAGGCAATTTCAGATTTAACATGTGGAAGACTTATTGTGTGCTAGCTTCCCAGAACTACAGTCATTTTAAAAAGCACAATATGAAACAAAGAGAAATATAGTCACATGATCAAGGTCTCTCAGATGGGTAGGAAGCCAGGGTTCAATCCCAGAGTGTTCTCCTTCTGACAGTATTTGGCAATAGACGGTAGTACATGATACATGGCAAGCATATGCTAGAGGAAATGATGTGATAGAAATTAAGATTTTTCTTATCTCTTTTGTATGCCCTTCCCTGGATTCTGCTTGTACTGCCCTGTGTTCTGTGTTTTTGCTCAGAAGATGCCCTTAGGCACTTAAAGCCACTTTGCCCCCATGCCTGGAAAGCACGTGATGCCTGGGATTCTACTTGCCACTGAGTAGCCCTTAACTTAAGTTAAGCCCTTAAGTACAATAACTCAGGACTTTGAGAATATAAAAATCCAACTCCTGTTTCTCAAAGCAAGACAAAGGCTGAGAAGTAACTTACACTGCAGAGCTCCTCTGCAGGATCAGGCAGAAGTAACCTTGTGGGACGTTATCAAAAATCACACTCTTCTCTGTCCTACTTCCCCCACTCCCTCATCATTTTTTCCTGAGAGCACTTCCTTAAGAAATCACTTGCACACAAATCCTTGTCTCTGGATCTACTTCTGGGGAACCCAACCCAATGCATACAAAGAGATGACTTGGGGGCCAGGGAGGTTGGGGTGCATTTCAGGGTAAGAGGACATTTAACTTGGCTTTGGTGGGTGCTATGGTTTGAATGCATTCCCTCTAAAATTCAGGTGTTGCCAATGTGATAGCATTAAGAGGTGGGATCTTTAAGAGGTGATTAGGCAATGAGGGCTCCTCCCTCATGAATGGAATTAAGGCCCTTATAAAAGAGGCTTCACGTGGTGTTTGTCTCTTGCCCTTTTACCTTCTGCCATGTGAGGATGTACCAAGAAGGTCCTTACCAGACAACAAATGCTGGTGCATTGATCTTGGACTTTCCAACCTCCAGAACTGTGAGGAAATTAATTTCTGTTCTTTATAAATTATCCAATCTCCAGGAAAATCAGAAAGAAAAAATCAAACAACCCCATTAAAAAGTGGGCAAAGGACATGAACAGAAACTTTTCAAAAGAAGATAAACTAATGGCCAAGAAACATACGAAAAAATGCTCAACATCTCTAATCATCAGGAAAATGCAAATCAAAACCACAACAAGATATCACTTAACTCCAGTGGGAATGGCTTTTATCAAAAAGTCCCAAAATAATAAATGATGCTGTGGATGCGGAGAGATAGGAACATTCTTATACTGCTGGTGGGACTGCAAACTAGTACAACCTCTCTGGAAAGTAATATAGAGATACCTCAAAGAACTAAAAGTAGAACTACCATTTGATCCAGCAATCCCACTACTGGGCATCTACCCAAAGGAAAAAAAGACATCCTATAAAAAAGACATCTGCACTTGAATGTTTATAGCAGCACAATTCACAATTGCAAAGATGTAGAAACAACCCAATGCCCATCAGCACATGAGTGGATTAATAAAATGTGGTATATGTATATCATGGAGTACTACTCAGCCACAAAAAACAATGGTGAACTAACATCTCTTGTATTATCCTGGATGAAGCTGGAGCCCGTTATCCTAAGTGAAGTATCCCAAGAATGGAAAAACAAGCACCAGATGTACTCACCATCAAATTGGTACTAATTGATCAACACTTATGTGTACATATGGAAGTAACATTCATCAAGTGTTGTGCGGGTGGGGGAGGGAGGAGGGGATGTGTATATTCATACCTAATGGGTGTGGTACACACTGTCTTGGGGATGGGCATGCTTGTAGCTCTGACTTGGGCGGTGCAAAGGCAATATATGTAACCTAAACGTTTGTACCCCAGTAATATTGTGAAATAAAAAATACAATAAAACAAAAAAAATAAAAATTATTTACATTAAAAAAAACACAATGAGGAAATATAAAGAGGTTAACCCACATATCCAGGAGGGTTATAGGGACTACATATTCTGAAGATAAGGAACGAGTTGGGTGATCTTTAGCCTTCTAACTTTTTTTTTGGTAAGGTATGCCAAAGGAATAGAAACGATATCCCATTTATTTATACATGTGAAAAATATGTTTAGTGAAAGAAAATACTGCACAAAATTAAGTTGAACTTGGAAAACCTGGAAATTCAATCATTACACCTGTTTCATTGTTTCAAATTCACCTATTCATTATTTCAAAATGTCTTTAGATCCAAGTTCAAATATAGTTTATACAGAAGAGAAGGCCTTTTCTATTTTTTTTGTCTTCTTTTCTACTTTGAAACCTTTGTTTACTGAGCTTGTAATAACTAACTGAATACCAATATTATGAATTCAGAGTCCCTGGCAAGCTTCACATTTTCTGACTTTAATCTCAAGAAAATATTATACCATAATATTAACAGGACTTCTAGAAGTCAAATTACTTACTGAAACCTGATGAAACATATAATAATTAACTCAATCAAATGACAAAGTTTTCTCAAAACATAGTACCCATTAACTTGTTTTATGCTAACATATAAGCCAATTTCAGTATAATCAAAAGGAGAGTATATATATTTGTACGTATTTAAAGTGTTTAGAATGTTGCTGGCACATAGTACTTCATAAATATTAGCTTTATCATTAGTAATTACTAATACATTAAGAAGTTAACATGAATTAAAACTGGTTTTTTGAAAGCTGGACCACCATTTCATATCCTAGATTTAATTAAGACAGAAAGAAAACATCATCCATTTAAAGCTTTGCTTTTAAGCCCTTTTTTAAAAACATTTTCTGCAAGTGACAAAAGTTGAGTCAAATATTGTCAGCTGAACCTCACATACTAATACTACAAAGCCCTAGTCCCAAAACTCAGTGGAAATAAGAACTCATTTTTATGGTATTTACATATGAATACAGATTTCAAGGCCCACTGAGTGTTCTAAAAGAAAGGCAGTGACCCTTCTTCAATCCTTGTGGGGCCATGAAATAAAACATCATCTCTCTATATAGTCCTAGCTTCTCACACTAGAGCATGTACACCTCCAGATAACCTGATGTGACTTTCCAGAACAGGAATTCTATTTAAGAACTGTGGGGAGCAAAAAGTTAAGCACAGTCCTCACTTTGCATGGTAGTACGAGACTGTAAGTATTACTGTGCAACTTGAAACTGTGCAAAGCAATCACAGTAATCAATGGTAAAAATTATGATTGTTCTGTGATCTTTAATTTTTGTCAACACATTAAAAACTCTTACTATTGGTTATAAATGTCTAGTGAAATGAGTAAATAGTAAAACTAGTATTTATTTAGTACACTGTAACTTAAAAATATCAGAAGCATTGAAAATTAAAGTGTTTTATTTCTTAGTAGAAACTTAGCAAGAGTAGTTTGAACTATTCTTGACTCCTTCTCATTATATAACTTACAACATGCAGCAAGCATTTTTCTGTGCCTTAGTGAATTGTCATATTCCTTTATTCTAACTTTGCATGAGCTTCTAAGATTTCATCCTTTGTGCTTTCAATGTTGTGAAATATCTCCAAGAATTCTTTTAATATGAAGTTTTCTGACAGTGTCCTATCGTCTGGGATTTCTTCATTCTTGTCATTACAACCACTTTTCAAATTCATGTTGATAATAAGTTCATCTTCCCTAAGTTCCTCTGGCTGCATATCTAGAGTCTCTTGAATGGCAGCAGTGTCAACATTTCCATAATTGTCTATTTCTTTTCTAATTCCATTTATGTTTGATTCAAATTTCACTTCTAGAATTATTGCTTTTTGTTTCATTATTGCACTTTTAGCTTTGTTTGCTAATTCCCTCTCTCAATTATCCATTCTTGTAAAATGTCACATTAGTTTATCACTGGGAGACAACTAGGCAACACAACTACTTACTTTGCAGACTGTGTGTAAAGTGACTAACATGCACAGTGACTAATCATTGACTTTGCAAGAAGTGATGTGACAGGTCACTAACGATGATGTACACCTGTTATTTACATAGTGATTTGTGAACTGAAGGGCTAGCAGCTACTACTATTTTACGCAAGTACTCATAGTTCAAATCCTGTGGTAACTGAACTTTGAAAAATATTGGGGGAGACTAATGTAATTTAAGTAAACCATAGTAACTATTATTTGTGCATATAGGAACCATGCAACATGAGAACTGCCTATAATTTAACTCATTATTTTGAGACTGTTTTCTAGGAACAAACTAATTATGAGCCGATAAAAATGTGCATGAGTATTTAAGACAAAACACAAGACTTTAATAAAATTGTCTTTTTCCCCAGAAAAAAAAAAATTACCCAGTCTCAGGTATTTTGTTATAGTAGCACAAACGGGACTAAGACAGTGGATGTTTAAGACTCAGAAAGAGAGGGAAGTGGGGACTGGATGATAGTGGGAGATAAGGTCAGAGAGATGGGCTGTACCAAAGATGAGTCTAACTAAGGAATTTGAATGTATCCTGTGAGCAATGGAAAACTATTAACGATTTTTCAGTAAGGGAGAGCATTCCGCATGAAATAGAATCGGCTACATTAATAAACCTTAGTTGATACTAAACATAATTTATTGGACATTTTCCAAGTGTATTACTAAGTAATGGGGAACTTGCAAGTACAGCAAAATGTAATAAAGGAAAATGAAAAATTCTTAGGTGTTGATTACTTTCTGTGTATAAAGGGACTTCGTGCTCCAGATATATATGAATAGATCAAATGACTCTGAACCATGATTATGGCCAACCATAAAAAGGAGACTTGTTTTCCTGAGGCTTGGGATCACTTATTTTACAAAATGGAATACTTGTCTCTATAAAAACCTAATTTTCTAACACGAAACAAGAGAACTACTTGGCATCTCAGAAAAGGTATGGTCATTTTTTGTCTGTTTATTATTAAATAATCCCTACTACGTGTCAAACACTAAATAGGTTATTTAAAAGTAAATATTAAAGTTAAACATTAAAATCATTTTCTGGGTTTTTAACTCTATTTTCTGTACAATAAACAGAAGAGATTTCTGCAGCATTAAATCTTTGAGGTCTAAAAAGCAAGTTATGAGTGATAGTCAAGTAGAAATTCTATTAAACTTTTTAAATGTCTAAAACTGTCTGAAAGAAATTATTTGCCCATCCTCTGAAGTGAGGCATCACAAGAATGGAAGAATAGGCACCACATGTACTCGTCATCAAACTGGCACTGACTGATCAACATTAAGGTGCTCACACAGTAGTAATATTCTTTGGGGGTTGGGGGTGGGTACTCACAACTAATGGACGTGGTGAGCGTTGTAGTGGGGGAAGGGCACATCTCAAATCATGGTTGGGATGTGGCAAAGTCATAACATGTAACCAAAATGTTTGTACCCCCATAACTTCCTGAAATAAAAAAATAAAAAGACATTAAGCATATGAACATACCAGGCACTACTCAAAGATGATTAAGCACACAGTGTCTTCTATGAGCTTAGGACTTGAAAAATACATAATAAAAGTATTCAGATATTAAAAAAAAAAATCTGCAAGTATGAAAGAAATTATTTTGGTGTAACATAGAAGGTTAGGGTTCAGGCTATACTTGATTAATAACATTACAATTCAATTTTAATTTAACATTTATTGCCTAAATCAAGGATAAGAAAACTTGTACTGTAAAGAACAAGATAGGAATTATTTTAGGCATTGTGGCCAGATGGTTTCTGTTGCAATTACTCAACCTTGCATTACAGTTCAAAAGTACATAAACTAATGTGCATGTCTGTTTCTCAGTAAAACTTTAAGGACATTGAAATTTGATTTTCATATAATTCTCATGTGTCCCAAAATATTCTTCTTTTTTCCCAACCATTTAAAAAAGTAAAAACCATTCTTAGTTCACAAGCAGGCCATATAAAAACAGACAGTGGGCCAGATTTAGCCCTGGAACCTGGTATCCCAAGATTGAGCCTTGCAAAGCAGGGCTGATGCAAGAGCTTGAGTGTGGATAGTTTATTTGGGAGGTAGCCTCAGGAAGCAGGAGTGAGGGAACATGGAGAGAGAGAGAGAAAGAGAGATCAAGAAACAAAAAGCTAACAAAGTGTGTGTAACTGAGTTGGTTACGGAGGGTGACTGCATTCTATCCCATTGGAGACCCTCTGAGAAACTGGTAGAAGGTGCTTCAGAAATTCCTCACTGAAGGATGGGAGGCTAAGGCTATTATTTACTGACTACAGTTCCTTCATTTTAGGTTGCCCCATCTGTGTGTCATTTAAGCTTCCTTTGCTTTGGCAAAAGCCCTCAGACAGAAAAGTGAAGAAGAGGTGTTACAGGAACTCAAGATGGGATGCTGCTGGCTAGCTTAGGAACTTTCCACCAGAGTAGCATCTGCCATCACAAATGGGCCAAAGGGGTGTGGCACAAGGAACAAAAAGTGTTTGTTACATGGCCAGGTGTGGTGGCTCATGCCTGTAATCCTAGCATTTTGGGAGGCCAAGGCAGGAGGATTGCTTGAGGTCAGGAGTTCAAGACCAGCCTAAGGAAAAGCAAGATCCCGTCTCTACAAAAAATAGAAAAGTTAGCTGGGCGTGCACCTGTAGTCCCAGCCACTTAGGAGGCTGGGCAGGAGTATTGCTTGAGCCTAGGAGTTGGAGGTTATAGTGAGCTATCATGAAGCCACTACACTTTAGCTGGGGTAACGGAGCAAGACCCTGTCTCAAAAAAAAAGAAGTGGCTGCTACAGATGGTAATGACCTTTTTAATTCTCTGATATTCTATTTTTCTGGGGGCCTAAAATCACAGATTTTAGAGGATTAATATTCTAAAATCTGAGTCACTCACAGGCTGTAAAATTAAAAACCCAGAAGAAAGCCATCCTGGGGGGCTTAGTCAACTGACTGCATACCAAGAAAGCAATGTTGGTCATGGACTGGAAAGCAAACACCTGAAATCAAAACTTAGAACTGCAGTTCTAAATGGACCAATGTAGAATATTTTTGAACAGTTCTGAAGTATAGGTGAGTCTGTGGCTTTTTAGATGAGGTCACCAACATTGAGGAGGGCACTGCTCACACAGCAAAGGATGAATCTCAACAACTCTTTCTGGGAGGAAGAGCAATAAGATAAGAGTGTCAGCCTGCAGCCCCAATACTTCACTCAAAAGAGAATGAAGGGAGATATCACTGTCCGAAATTGACTAGAGGGGTCATCATAGCTCACTGCAACCTCAAACTCCTGGGATCAAGTGATCCTCCTGCCCAGCCTCCCGGGTAGCTGCGACTATAAGCATACACTCAGCTAATTTTTCTATTTTTTGTAGAGATGCAGTCTTGCTCTTGCTCAGGCTGGTCACAACATTCAAAGATGGGGCAGAGCCCACCAGGAAAGAGAACTCATTGTCATTGGGAGCTATCATAAAAACCCAATGGGAAATGCATAGGGAACATCTGCTGTTTTATCTGCCCAGATTTATTTACCTTTCTGGTAAAACAATACTCACCAAGCCCTTAGATATTCTCTTGGAACATCCCATCAATTAATCTCGGACAATGTTCCTTGGATGTTTCTGACTGGACTTCACCCCTTGGTATAATATTGGAGCCTCTGACCATGGTCAGTGTATCTCATTTCTCTGGACACAGTGATTGGTTCAAGAATAATGTGTGATCCAGTTGGAACTATAGAGGCAATTAGCCTTTTTCTAGGGCTTCTTGGAGAAAAGACAGTGATCTTTCCTCCTAGGTCTAAATCTGAGAGGATATAGGGAATGTTGAGGCTAGGGCCAGCATTTGACACTCCAAATAGAAAGCCACGGGGAAGAAGGCAGAGCCAGGAGATAGTGAGAAGCTAAATTTAGAAGTCAACCATGTTTACCTGGCCAAGACAGTATGGCACATGCTCCTAAGACATTAATGTGCATACAGATCACCTGGGGATCTTGCTAAAATGCAAATTCTGATTCAGCAGATTTAGAATGGAGTCTGAGTTACTGCATTTCTAACAAGATCCTAGGGGATATCCGTGCTCTGATTTGTAGACCATACTCTGAGTAGCAAGGAAGAAAAATGCACTGAACCTCATGTCCATAATCTGATATAGGAACCCAGCAGTTCAAACTAGGCAGGGCTGAAACAGCTAATTAAGTTGGACAGCTGCTCCTGATGGCAGTGTGAAACTTAAAGCGCAGAGAACAAAAACCTCATATGTCTAAATTTTCACCTCAAGGCACAGATTAGAATCAAAGAGTTTCTATAACTATGGTTTAAAAAGTATTTTATCTCTTATAGCAACAGGAATGAAATATCCAAACATCTAACTCAGACTTTGAGTATGATCAAATCCAAGTTTGCTTGCTGAATTACAGTATCAGTTGAATTCATTGCCCTGCCAAGTCTTTGATGTGAGCAAAGGCAGTGACCTGGAAAGAGTACAGTCCCAGCAGTTTGAATGGAGATATAGGGAATGCTCTGAGGAGTCCCCTAAATCCTCAACTGTTCTATGAAGCACTTCCCACTGAGCTTCCCGGGCCTGCAGAGCACTCCTCCTACCCTTGCTTAAAGAAACTGTTACTTCCTGGCCTGAGTGTACTCCTTTGTAGAATAAAGTAATTTGTACCCCACCAGTTATTATCACTCAGCCAATAACCCCACCAGTTATTATCACTCAGCCAATAACCATAATCACATTTTAGCATGCTCTGGAAGGGGTTCAACTATGCAATCAAACTAGGGAAGAGAAGGCTTATACAATGGAATATGTATTGGAATTTGTTAAATTATAAGAGCAAACATCAGGGCAATATTTGTGGGAACAGATCTTGAGGATGTTGAACCCAAAAGGGAAGAACATATAAAGGAAGAATACAAAAGAATGTAATTCACAATAAAACAACACACATTTCAATATGAAAATGCTTGAGCATTGAAAAGATATCCTGGAGTGGTTGGATACTTGTTCCTATTGCCATGAATGTAACAGCTACAAATGCCAAGGCATGCCGATGTGCTGTGTTAGCAATACATGTCTATATCAGTATTAGTCTCCTATTGTTGCCATAACAAATTATCACAAACTGAGTGACTTTTAAAACAATGCAAATGTATTCTCTTATATTTCTGGAAGTCAGAAGTTTGAAATTGGTCTCACTGGGCTAAAATTAAGGTGTTGGCAGGCCGTGTTCCTTTCTGGAGGGTCTAGGGGAGAATCCATTCCATTGCCTTTTCCAGCTTCCAGTGGCTGCCTGAAATCCTCAGCCCATAGCACCTTCCCTATCTTCAGAGTCAGCAAACTCTGACCTCTGCTCCTATCCTCACATCTCCTTTTCTGATTTGCCTGCCTCCCTCTCATTAAGATCTTGGGATGACAGTGGACCCACGCAGATAATCCAGGATAATCTCTCCATCTCCAGGTCGTTAACTAAATCATATCTGCAAAGTTCCTTTTGCCATGTGAGGTAACATATTCGCAGGTTCTGGGGATTAGGAACATAATTAACTGTTGGGTTTTCTAAACTTACACAGTCTATCCAGGCTAGTGTGTCCATTTCTCTGAACTTTACGACCCCTCCTTCTTACACCATCTCCTATGGCAATTCTGCCATTTTCACTTGACTTGGTGCAGGCCATTGCTTTCTCTGAGCTTCCAAGAGCTATCCTAATTGTGTGTGTCAGCGTGGTCTCCTGATGTCCTTGCCAGAGTGTTAAAACCTGCATCACAGGAGGGTGCTCCTAAATCAGTACATTCTTTTTGATCCAACCTTTTGTTCCCTCCACCACAATCCAGCACCCTCAAAATCCAGTAGCATAATCCTCCTCTGGCTCCTAACGGCATATGTTGACTAGATCCTGCAGCAACTTTGGGGTATACTCCCCTTTCTCCCTTAGAAGGCCTGCACTTCCCTGGCAGGCTTATGTTGTGATGGGACCATTTTTTATCTCCTGGTTGGCTGCAGGAGATAAAAACTTCCCATCACAGTTCTAACACTTGCAGGGCCAGATGCTGTCTGACCTTCACCTCGCCACAGTGATGGAGTCCTGGTTGCCAGCAAGTTGGTGGATGATCGCATTTTAGAGTATTCTTCCCCAGAACACTCCTGGCACCAAACCTCTTAGCTATAGGCATGCTCTTGGGAATACCTATAAGAGTCTGAGGGTAAGCAGGGTTGGGCTCAAAAAGAAGCTAGTTGCAATGGACTCACAACAGTGACCTCAGCTGAACCCAAGTGCAGGGTTCTGAAGCTCAGATGTTCCTTTAACACACTGACTGCCACACTAGAAAAAAAAAATTTCCCCTGGGTCCACGGTGTTTTATTAAAACAAAAACGATCCTTTCTAATTTGTTATTTTTTTATTGTTTTCTGTGTGTCAGTTATATGCAGTGTAATCCACGTTTTTAGAATATTAACTATAACAATAAGAACAGCAACAAGTAAGATTTTCATGAACTAATTGCAGGGTTTTGCTTCACGCAGCCCCAGGCTTAAAACTAGCCTGAGTTAAATATAACTCACATGGCAGTCAATGTGTTAAACTGTCCTGCCTTGAGGCAAGGGGGCTGGGCCTTTATACACCTACATCAACTAGTCAAGGACTGTAGCTGCCCCTAGGGAAGGAGTATGATGCACTGGGTAAGTGGCCCTCTTCAGCCAAGGTCAATTCCCAAAGAGGGCCTCTGCTATGAGCTGTCAGCCACCAGTACCCAGCAGATGGGGGAAATGAGCGCTTTAGTCTTGAAGGGAAAGCTGGATGATGCACAGCAGCATCTATTATAAGGGCAATGGTAAAAAGTTTTAAAAAGCCTTGCCCTAGCATCTCAGATATGCTGCGAGAACTTTTCCTGACTCCTAGGTGGGGACTGTGGCATCATGGACCCATTATCTAAAAGTGGTATGGCCTGGCCCTTTTAATCACCAGTTGCCAAGAATAGAAAACTGACAAATGAAAGAACCTCCCCAAAAGGAAATAAATTAGGTTTAAACCCCTATTTGTGCTAATGCCCATTCCACTCAGTCTCTCTTTGGCCTTCATGACAAGGGAAGGAAGCTGAGGAAAGTGCGCTTAAAAGGAAACTTTCCATGTCTCTGATAGGAAAATGAGGAGAAAGAGCCTCATAATTAGTAGGCAGGAAGCACAATCTCCATTAGGCCTCCACTGAGAAGTTCACTACCACCTGAGAACACCACGGGGTCAGCCTTGCCTTGGCTGCCACCTCCCTAGTGCCAATCTCTCTAGGTTTGTGATGTGACACCAGAAGGCTCTGTCTAGAATCCAATAATAATACATTTCATAGACCATGGATTTATAGCTTAGTGAGTCAAATGACGTGAAATGTCAGCATGCACAAGTGTTCCAGTGAAGAAAATGGGTCAAAGGAAAAATGCAGAGTATGACTCTGAGGAGAATTAACATTTGTATGGCCTCAGTCACTACATAGTAAATTTCTTTGGAGAACAAGCCTCACGTAGGCTGGGCAATCTGTTAGGGGGAGACAGAGAAGTAGAAGTGAGGAAGTGAGAGGGAGGAAAACCTCCATTTCCCTCAGCGTTTAAAGTATTCTCTTACCAGTGCCCCTTGGGACTCATTCAGTTCTTGCCATCCTTATGAAAAGAAGTCATTTCAAACATATATGAAACAAAAAGAACAAAAAAAGAAGCAAATATAAGTGAAATAAGCCAGGCACAGAAAGACAACTACTGCATGGTCTCACTTATATGTAGAATCTAAAAAAGTCAAACTCATGGAAACAGAGAGTACAATGGTGGTTGCTGGTGGGTGGGGGTGGGGGCCTGGGGAAAAGGGAGGTATTGATCAAAGGGTTCAAAGTTTCCATTAGACAGAATAAGATTTAGTGATCTATTGCACAGCATTATGATGATAGTTAACGTTTATTTCAAAATTGCTGAAAGAGTAGACTTTAAACATTTTTACCACAAGAACAAAAGATAAGTAGATGAGGTGTTGGATATGTTAATTAAATTGATTTAATATTTGTACAATGTATGCATAGATCGAACTTCACATTGTACCCTACAAATATACACAACTATTATTTGTCAATTAAAATAAATGAAAATTAAAAAGGAAAACAGGTAAATAAACCTAAATCTATAAATTAAGATGAAATTAGTTTATTTTAAATTTTGTTATGAACCCAGTATAAATAACAGAAATGAAAAATAAATGAAACAGATAAGACTTTAAATGAGGAAAACAGGAAGAAGATAGGAGAAAACCAAGACACAAGGCAAAAATAATAATAATTAAAAACCCAATTTAAAGAAAAATGAAAAATGAATACAAGATTACAAAACTGAGATCCAGTGAGAAAAGCAATAGAAACAGAAGTTAAGAGAGGTATGATTAAAGTAAAACTTAAACATTTTTAGTTAAAAATGCAGTCAAGAATTGGCAGGGAAAAAAAAAGAAATCTGGCTAGACTGTCAGAGAGACATGCTAGGGGAAGTCCTGGGCCTAAGCTGCATTCTACTCAAGCAGCCAAGCAGTGGCAGAAATGTGCCCTACAGGGACTGAGATTCCAGGAAGCCTATATAAGGTCCAGGCAGGAAAAGAGACATCATATGAAATATTTTAACAGAAAGGATTTTTTTTTTTTTTTGAGACAGAGTCTCACTCTGTTGCCTAGGCTAGAGTGCTGTGGCATCAGCCTAGCTCACAGCAACCTCAAACTCCCGGGCTCAAGCGATCCTCTTGTCTCAGCCTCCCAAGTAGCTGGGACCACAGACATGTGCCACCATGCCCGGCTAATTATATATATATATATATATATATATATATATATATATATACACATACATATATATACATATATATATATGTATTTTTTTTTAGTTGTCCAGCTAATTTCTTTCTATTTTTTTAGTAGAGACAGGGTCTCGCTCTTGCTCAGGCTGGTCTCGAACTCCTGAGCTCAAACCATCCTCCCGCCTCGGCCTCCCGGAGTGCTAGGATTACAGTCGTGAGCCACCATGCCCTGCCAGAAAGGATTTAATATAGAGAATTGATTGAACTGTTTGTTGCCAGAGAACTGAAAAGACAAACAGAGGAAACTGAAGCAGCAACCCACCACTACTATGTAAGAGGTTAGGGTTATTGGAACCTAAAGGTTTGGAAGATGAGCTCTGCAGAATTGGGACCCAGACTTCCGAGGAGGGGGTACTGCCCAGTTGGTCCTGATATCTCTGAGGGATACAATTAAGCTAGTTTGGGGAAGAATGTGGCAATTACTGGAACTAACTGCCACTGTCACAGTGAAGAACAACTGCTACGGTGACACTAACAGGAAAGAAGCGGACAGAAAGGAGCAAGTCCCTTCTCCTGCTTCCATCCTTGATATCTCCCTCTTGGGCTCCCTACTGGCAGAGTCTAACAGAGCATCAGCTGGCAAAGGTTTGCAAAGCTCCTGCCTCAGTGTGACAAAGCACAGTGCTGTCTGCTCCGGTTGCCACTAGCCACACATGGCTACTATTTAATGTTCAATTTAAATACATGAAAATTAAATAGAATTAAAAACTAATTTCTTCAGTTGCACTAGCCACATTTGGAGTACTCAAGAGCCACATGTGCCTAATGACTACTATACTGGAGAGTATAGCTGTAGAGGATGGTATGGCCCTAAATCACATAAGAAGGAACTCAGATCATCCTGGCAATTTTCACCTTCCATGTTGTGTCTACAGACCCAGGAAACTATCCCTAACCCAGCAGAGGTCATCTTTCTCCAAACAAATAACTGTATTGTGTCATTCTTCAATATGATGATGGTGGTGGTAGTGGTGGTAATATTTGGCTATATACATTTAGAGCCAGGTTCTGTGGGAAGCACATTGATTTCATTATTTCATTTAATACCACAACACTATGAGCTAAGTACTTTTTTGATCCCATCTTATAGATGTAGAACCCGAAATTTAGAGTGGATAAGGAACTTGTCAAAGCCACACAATAGACTCCAGTGCCCCTGACTCTGGGGTATATTGTCTCAGGCTATCAAAGGGAGCCCAAACTTTCACAAGGAAGAGATTTTATTTGCTTATCATTGTTTAGTAGAATGTTATTTTCTCAGAAAGAATAAATTGGACAAAGAAAATCAACAATTAATAATGGCACTTAACAATATAAGGAATTAGGACAATGAAAGTAATTTCAGCTTAATAAAATTCACTCCCAACAGACTTATAATAACCCAACAGGGAGAAATAAAAGTTGTCTTTCTGGTTTTATGAGAAGCCATCACGCTCCATCGCACTCAGTATTTGGAAATAGCTTGGAATGAGTTCTTCACCTTTCAGTTTATGATGTTTGCAAGATGATTGCTTACTATATGGGTGGTGATTAGAGTTCCTTGTGTCTTCATTTTTTATAGCACTGACACTGCAGTTATTTATATTATGCTTATCAGAGGTAACATGGTGAAGACATGGTTGGGCCAATCATTAGCTTTGTGATATTGTAATAGTAACTAAGAATAGTTACTAAGTTCTTCTAAGCCTCAGTTTCTTTACCTTGTAGGGATATCATAAGGATTTAATTAGATGATGGATATGTGTAAATAATCTAAAACATTCTTTGATATGTAGAATTGTGCTATTAATAGATTTTAGATGTCCCTCTAATAGAGGGCATAAAAGGCAAAACAATTACTTGTCTTATAAGCATGTATGCATTCATTTTTTCACTCGACAAATGCTTAATGAATGCCTACTATGTGCCAGGTACTATTTTAGGTTGTTGAGATACATCAGTGAATGATACGCTAGACAAAAATCCCTGCTATTATGGAGCTAACACTGTATCTATTTAGGACTCACATATGAAAGACATAGCCCTATTTGTCACAAATACACATAGAAATCTTCCCTGTCCTTAAGAAATTTAAATTCCATTACCTTAAAAGCTTATAAAACACTCTCCGAAAGGAACAACATTTATTAACAAATGAAATATTTGTGGCAGCAAGAGGTAAATGTGCAGTAGGAAAAATGCTTATTTAGATATCAGAGAATTTAGGTTCTAGCCCCATCTCTGTTTTTAACTTCTTGTATTATCTGTTATACTCTCTGAGCTTCAGTTTTCTCACCTGCCAAAATGGGAGCAGAATCTCCCATTTTCAGTAACAAAGTTATATTTTTTATATGTTCACTATAATCATACTAGCAAGATAGGCCAAGTTTTACTACTATCATGTATAACTTAAATTGAGATACAATCTTATGGGGGATCACTTAGTTTTCCTACTGAAGAACAAAAGCAGATTGTTTGGATTTTCTCAAAAGCAGAGTCTGAGACAAGAAAATAATCCCAGAAGAATGTTAGTCATCTGTTTGAGTGAGGATCCCAAGTTACTAAGAGAAAAGGACAATGATGTGGGGGAGAAAGCCGATATCAGGGTAGTTGGTGGGGTTGCTGTTGTAGTAATTAGGGTCCAGTTCCACCAGGACTTCTGAGAAAAGACAGAATACCTTCCAGAATTCCAAAGGAAAGGAGGCTAGTACATTTTTTCACTGGGTCCGATCCCTGATTAATTGAGGTTTGCCCCTCAAAGATGTCAACAACCTCACCTTCAAAGCCCAGTTGGCATCCATAGCTTTAGCTTTGAGAAGGCCAAGAGACAAAAAGCAAGTGTGAATTTAATGTGGGCACTGTTATGGGTTGAATCGTGTCCCCCCAAACTTCATATGTTGAAATCCTAACCCCCCTGTACCTTGGAATGTGACCTTATTTGAAAACAGGATATTTACATACATAATCAAGTAATTAATAAAATGAGGTCATTAAGGTGGGTCCTAATCAAATATGACTGATGTCCTTATAAAAAGAAGAAAATGTGGACACAGATACATGCACACAAGGAGAATATGAAGACTGGAGTTACGCTGCCACAAGCCAAGAAACTAGCAGAAGCCACAAGAGGGGATGGGAACAGATCCTTCCCTAGCACCTTTGGAAGGACTGTAAGCTGCTAATACCTTGATCTCGTACTTGTAGCTTCTAGACTGGTGACAAGAAATTGCTGTTGAGTAAGTCACTCAGTTTGTGGCACTTTGTTACAACAGCCCTAGCAAACTAATAGACACTGCTTGCAGAATCTAAGCATGTGAGGAACTGTGCAACACAGCTGTGGCTGAAATTACAAGCAGGCAAGGAAGGTGACATAAGCACCAAAGACATCTGCTATGGAGCCGATAGGCTGTGGACATGCTGGGGTGAGAGATTAGCCTGTTGTTTCTCAGCTCTCCCTGAAGAAAGGGCAAGAAAGTTACAACCTGTAATGGCTAGAACTATAACCTAAACTGTTAACAAGGGTTTTTTTTCCTGTGTTCATTATATTTGAAGCAATGATAAACCCTCCTATTCTTCTCTCAACTGTTAATATACCTTTACTTCCTAAGGCAGCCATTGAGATTCTATGTCCTTTTTTATATGAAGCAATTACATTTGTTAAGACATTTGAAAAAGAGACATTTTAACAGCCTGATTTCCAGAACAGCCTCTATTCCTTTTGGGTGAAAATGACAAAAACAAAAAGATGGATGACAACTGTGTCACATCTAAAAATCTTACATTTATATTCATAATCTTTTCTATTGAAAAAGCTTTAAAAATTGTAATGAATTCACTAAAAATGTATCATAGAACTGCCAAGAAAATTAGGAGCATTAGTTTTTGCCTGAAATTTGAGATTCTTTAACTGGGTCAGGAATATCTTGCTAAAAGCACTGCTCTCAGACACTGTCATTTTGTACTTTCCTTCCAAAAGCATCAATCTCAAAAGAAATATGTGAACAAATTAGTGAAGATTTTTTTCAAGACGCTGAATAAGTTTGATCTGAAGAAAGAGCAAAGGCTGTCCATGGATGCCTTTCTCATGCCCTACTTTGATTAGAAACTGACTCTCCCTCCCCACCTGGCTGACATGTTCCTCCCTGAAGTGAAGCAATTTTCTGGAATGAATATAGACATTAAACCCTGTTAGCCAACTGAAACCAGGGGCTGGGTTTCAAAATCAATGCACCATTTAAAAAATTCAATATATTCAATTCAAAAATTCAATATATTATCTTATTTTAAAAGGAGTTGTAATTTATCAAGAATTAAAAACACAAGAAGTAGGTTGGAAGTAACCTAGACATTTGTCATAAATAATATTTCCACTTATAGTACTGTAAATCAAAAAAGAAAATGTGCCATTTAGGTTTTATGTTGTTAGACAAGGAGTGTAAAATGTCGCCTAACACACATTCATTACTAAATACATCCTAAAATACATTGTAAGACAATTTTTGATCCCTCTTCACAAAATTTCCAAAGTAGAAGGCATTAGTTTTATTTCATGGTAGAGATGTGATCATAATTCTTTGAAGGAGATTTTATTCTGAGATCTGATTTATTACTTTATATAGTATCCTTATGTTTTGAGTTTATTGTTTTATAGTTTCCTATGCCAAATATAAAATCAAATAAAAGAAAATAAGAGGAATTTGTGGCTAATTCCACATTTACAAATGAATTACTCAATTATAAGTCACATTCGTATTTTAGTGGGATATAACTTAATCAATTCATCTTCCATATTTACCTGTTGGAATTTCTCTTTATTTCAATAAGCTAAGCAATTGGATTTTTAAAAGGAGGTAAATCAATGTATATTTTTTAACATAGAAAATTTCTTATTGATTTGTAAAAAATTTAAGTCCTTAAAAGTTCAATTCAAAACCTATAATATATTGGGCCATAAAAGAAATGAAGTTCTGATAATGTTACAACATGGATGAACTGTGAAAACATTATTCTAAGTGAAAGAAGCCAATTACAAAAGACCAAATATTGTATGGTTCTATTTGGTTCCATTTATATGAAATGTCCAGAATAGGCAAACCTACAGAGACAGAACATAGATCAGTGGTGGCTTAGGAGTGAGAGCTTAAGTTGGAATCATGGGTTTGGATCTAAGGAGAAAAGTGGGGTTACATGTATTTGAAAGTCATCCATGAACATGGAAGGCAATGAAACTGCACCATAATAAATGTTCTTCAAAATTATCTCATTTAAGGTCCATGACAACTCTGAGCTGTACATTATTTTTACTGATGAGGACCCTGAGATTCTGGGAGATCAAGTAACTTCCCAGAAGCCACATAGCTAGTAAACAGAAGAGTCAGGATTCAACTAACTCTCACTAAATGCAAAGTCCATGCTTTTTCCTGTCTTGCTGACATTTTCTAAGTCATACAGTCATGGCAGTAGGTGGGCTCATCCAGAAAAAGCCTATAGAGTGAGGAGAGAATAGGCATGATATTGGGTGTGATAGAAAAATCCAATGTAGTTTGTAGTTTACATACCAAAAGGGGAATGTAATAAAGGATATGATTGAGAGGGATGGAGGCCACCTTGCTACAGTGATTCTCCCCCCTGACAATGGCTGTAACTCGGCTTCCCAGAGGAAATTTCATTAGGCTCTTTGAATGAATGTATTTTTCTGACTTCACAAAATAAAAAGTCAAGAACACTTAGGCAGCAATAAGAGAAAGGATATCTTGGATCTCCAGCCTCCCAATTTCAATATGATGCTGTAAATGCTGTGGCCATTAGGTAACCAAATGGGTAGCTGACTACCAGCCAGATACAGCTCTATTTTAAATCTAGTACATTTGATTGCTTCTTCTATTACATCTCTGGAGAAAGGGCTCTAACTTTCATCTTAGTTTTTCTTTTCGACAAAATGAAATACAAATTTTTAGGTAGATACTAAAGAAGAGTAACACTATACTTCATTAAATGTTGCAGTATTTTCAAAATTAATGCATTCACTCATATTCAATTCACCTTCATTAACAAGACACTGCCCTTGCCTTCCAAAAGACTACAGTTTGTCTAGGGAAAGAGGCCAATCTTTAATGGTTTTAAATTATGAGTAGTTTCTTTTTATTTTTTTTTATTTCAGAGGGTTACGGGTGTATAAATCTTTTTGGTTACATGATCAATTCATGGGTGAGTAGTTTCAATGAGAAGAAGCCAGAAGAGAGGGAGAGGATGAAGATGCAGACCAGCCCTTGACGAAAGGGGAAAGAATGTGATGCACACGTGGAAAGATTCACCTGTGAAAAGGGGACGTGACTCTTCAAGAATAACAGCTAGAGGAGACAAAAGATTCCATGACAATACAGTTTAATTACAAGACAATTGAGGGAATTTGTGTCTAATGGCTTCTGTTATTTTTCCTATGAAATTTTCTTCTGAAAATCAAGGTGAAGAGTTCAAACAAGCAGACAAATTTAGAACAATATTATGTCCCAAACACAAAGATATCTATACCACAAATGTAAGAGAACAGAATTATTGGAGCTGGAAAGTCAATTCTGAGTGCCTAGAAGAAAGAGGCAGATCAATGCAGTCATGAAGCTTGCTAGTAGAGTTTGATGGGACATGAGGATGAAACCAGAAAATATTGAGGAGTAAAGAAGAGTTAGCAGTACATATCTGTTGCTTCAGCTAGAGATTTGACAATTGCCTTATGATACAAATAAGTGGTCAAATCCCTTTGAGTTGACAGAAGCCTAAGGCAGTGCTCCTTAAGCCTGGCTATGCATTAGAATCACCTAGTGTTGTGGCAATCTATTGTTGTGTACAAATTACCACAAAACTTAGCAGCTTAAAACAATGAGTATTTATTATATCACACAGTTTCTGTAGGTCAGGAATGTGGAAGTAGCTTGGCTAGGAGTAAGAATCTCTCATGCGTTGCCAGTCAAGGTATCAGCTCAGGCTGCAGTTATCTGAAGGCTTGACTGGGGTTTCCAAGATGGTTCTCTCACATGGCTGTTGGCAGAGGCTATATTAGTCAGGATTTTCCAGAGACACAGAACCAATAGCGTGTGTGTGTGTGTGTGTGTGTGTGTGTGTATAAAGAGAGGTGGGAGGAGAGAAATTTATTATAAGGAATTAGCTCACACAATTATGAAGGCAGAGAAATCGGAAGTTCTACAGCCAATGAGCTGGAAATTCAGGAGAGCCAATCGTGTAGTTCTAGTTCAAGGCCAAAGACCTGAGAACTAGGAGAACTGGTAGTGTCAGTTCCAGTCCAAAAGCTGGCAGGCTCAAGATCCCAGAAGGCGAATGTTCTGGTTCAAGTTCTAAGGTGGAAAAAGACCAATGTCCCAGTTCAAGCAGTCAAGCAGGAGGAGTTCTCTCTTGTCAAATCGGTCTACTAATTCAAATGTTAATCTCATCTAAAAACACCCTCACAGACACACTCAGAAAAATGTTTGAACAAATATCTGGCCTAGTCAAGTTGACACATAAAATTAACCATCACAAAGGCTTCAGTTCCTTGCTGGCTGTTGGTAGGAGGTTTCAGGTCTTTGCAATGTGGGATGCTCCCTAGGGCTGCTTGAGTGTCTTCATGGCATGGTGGCTGGCTTCCCTCAAAGCATGTGATGCAAAAGAGAAAGCCAAAAGAAAGTCTCAATGTGTTTTTTGACCTAGTTTTGGAAATCACACACAGTCACAACCACCATATTCTCTTATTAGAAACAAGTCACTAAGTCCAGTCCACTCCCAAGTAGGGGGGTGGGGATTAAGTTCCACTTCTTGAAGAAAAGAATAACAAAGAATTTGTGGATTTATTTTAAAATCATGACATCTGGGGAGCTATAAAAAATACTGACACCTGGCTATCACTCCTAGCCCTTCTGATTTAATTGGTGTGGGATTTATAAAAGCTCCTCAGGTGATTCTAATGGATAGTCTAGGACTCCCTCTATCATATGCATCCACTCTTGTGTCTCTTATTACCATAAGACCTTAGCAAGCAAGTGCACAGCCTTGTGATTGGCATTTTGCCAGTCCTAATGTTGCACCATACCATGTAAGCAAGCAAGTAGGTGTGAAAACTTCCTCTGATTAAAACAACTCAATTTCATTAAAGAAATTTTAAAAATTCAAAATTCTTTTCTTAATGAAAAAAATAATATGTTTTACATAGAGGCATGATTCCCCAAAGAAGAATATTTAACATAGTGCATTTTCAAAATCATAGGTAGCACAAAGCAAGGATATGAAACAAAACAAATACAAGAGGCTTCTGGCTAAGTATGAAGCCTAAAACTTATAAATAAAAGCATAATTAAGGAACACTTTGAGCCTATAAAGAATCAGATACATATTTGATAATTCATGACAGAATGTGATCAAGTCTGATTTTGGTGATGTGACGGATAGTTTTATTTGTCAGCTTGACTAGGCTAGGCTAACCAGTTATTTAATCAAACACTAATAGATGTTGCTGTGAAGGTATTTTGTAGATGTCATTAACATTTACAATCATTTGACTTTAAGGCGATTACCCTGAATAATGTGGTTGGGCTTTACCTAATCAGTTGAAAGGCTTAAGAGCAAAAACTGAGGTTTCCCAGGGAAGGAATTCTGCCTCCAGATAGTAACATCAACTCTCAAATCTGCCTGACTTTCCAGTCTGCCAACCTGTCCTACAAAGTTTGGACTTGCCAGCCCCCACAAATATATGAGGGAATTTCTTGAAATAAATCTCTTAAGATATATGGATATAGATATAGATGTGTATGTATCCTATTGGTTCTGTTTCTGTGGAGAACCTTGACTGATACAAATCTTGGTATTGGGAAGTGGGGTGCTGCTGTAACAAATATCTAAAAGTATAGAAGTAGCTATGGAATTGAGTAATGACTAGAGGCTGAAAGAATTTTGAGGAGCTCAATAGAAAAAGCCTAGATTGCCTTGAAGAGATGATTGGTAGTAATGTGGATATTAAAGGTGACTCTGGTAAGGGTTCAGTTGGAAGTGAGGAGTACAGTAGAGAAAGCTTCTATCAAATCAGAATACACATATCATTATGAACAAAATAACAGTAGAAACATGAATGCTAAAGATACTTTTGGTGAGGCCTCAGAAAAGAGGAGAATAATATTGGACAATGGAAGAAAGGTGATCCTTGCTATAAAGTGGCAGAGAACTTGGTTGAATTGTGTTCTAGTGTTTTGTGGAAAGTTGAACCTGTAAGTGATGAACTTGGATAACAAACAGATTTCCAAGCAAAGTGTGGAAGGCGTTTCCTAGTTTCTACTTGCTGCTTAAAGTAAAATGGTAGAGGAAAGAGATGAATGGAGGAAAGAATTATTATTCAAAAAGAAACCAGCATTGATAATTTGGAAAATTCTCAGCCTATTCAAATAGCAACAAAATGTGAGAAAAGTGTGCTCTGGAGAGAACACCCAACCATTTGTTAAAGAGATTGGGAATGTGACTTATTGATCCCATCAACCATCTCAGTAGCAGCCAGGAATAGCAATAGGGTTACCCAGGAAGGATCTGTGAAGAACCCTCATGTCTAATGGCTCAGACCTCCATGAATTTCATGGAAGACTGGAAAATTGCTGAGAATTTTATATCAGCAGAAACACTTTAGGTTTGCATTGAGAGGGACAGAGAGGAGAACACTATGTGAAGACAGCAACACACACAGAGAATGTCATGTGAAGACAGAGGCAGAGATTGGAGTGATGCATCTACAAGCCAAGGAAAGCCAAAGATTGCCAACAACCACCACAAATTATGAAGAGACAAGGAAAGATCCTCCCCCAGAACTTTCAGAGAGAGCATGGTCTTGCTGATATCTTGATTTCAGACTTCTAGCTTCCAGAAACATGAGAGAATAAATTGCTATTGTTTTAAGCCACCCAGTTTGCAGTACTTTGTTACAGCAGTCCTAGGAAACTAATATAGGAGGTATCAAAAATAGATATTGACTAGCTGAAATTCCCTCTTGTATTGAACCTACATGTATTCTGTACCTGCTTGAGGAACAGCAGATAAACATTTTAATTTAACAAGCATTAGATCAAATTAATTAAACATTTAATTAAATCATTTCAATTAAAACTTGGCTTAAAACATATTTGAAAGTTACAGTACTTGTCATTTTGGCCTGTTTGCATCTTCCTCAATCTCTAATTTCCTCACTTCCCCTCTCACATGATTGCAAAAATAACAGACAATATTTTTGCATGTGAAATCCAATGGAATAAACAATGATGTTCTTTCGACAAACATTGCTACTCATTAGTAAGTGATTTAAATTCTGCATGGACTTTGTTTACAAGCTGTGCTAATTGTCAGTCATTTTGATATGCACAGGAAACAGCCACAGTGGTGGAAATTGTTGAAGCAGAAGCATCACATTGATTAGACTGACCCAGGGTATGGCTGCTGGAAGAATTCTCTGATGGTGGAGCCATAGCACAAGCTTCCAAATCCCTGTGACCTAAGTAGCTGGGACCAAACTTCCATCAGTGGTTCTAGTCTCTGAGTTCATGCTCTGTTAATCCGGCCACTTTTTTCAGCTCTTGGAAGAGTCAGGATCAGGCTACATTGCATACTTCTTTCAGCTCTTTAAAATGCAAGGAATCCTATTCATCAGCTTTATACTGATCCCACTGAGCATTAATCACTCCCTCCCACAAACAGCTGTTTCTTGTTAGGGCCTCTGGGACTGCAGCACATCTTACGCCACACATAACCATGTACCTGAGTGAAAGGGAGCCAGCCTAGGCAACAGGATTCCTCAAACTACAGGTCATTACCTACTGGTGAGTTGTGAAATCATTTGATGGGTTGTAACCAGACCAAAATAGAACAGGCTAGACTAAGTAGAATAGAAAATATCAGAATGCTGTCATGTAGTAAAGTATTTCATAAACATTTTTTCCACTTGTTAATTTTATTGCATGTGCACACACACATGTGTCTGTATGTGTGTGTATTGGGTCATGACAAAATTGTGTGTGTGTGTGTGTGTGTGTGTGTATGTATTGGGTCATGACAAAATTGCATATCCTACTGGGGATCATGTTTTTAAAAGTTTGAAAAACATAGCTGTAGGGTAGGATCGTGATTTTCAAATTTCCTTCAGTTTAGAAATGACCACTGGCCCCTTCCACGGTTCATGTGACAATCCTTCCACTTGTTTTCATTAACATCATGTCCTCAGGCCAACAGCACTGATGATTGCGACTGCTAGAAACAATGAATTCCAAAGACTCCAGTTCCCAGAAAACACACACCAAAAAGGGGAAAAATGGACAATAAAAAGAGCTCTGTGGCTTAGTCTCCTTTAAGAGCCTTGTGATTTCCTTGAAACCTGGGGACTATGGCCACATGGCTTATCTTCCTCCCTTTGTTGTGGCAAGTTTAGATGTTAAAGATTAAAGATAAATGTATCATGGCTCCTCCTTAAGGTGCTCCCAGATTGACAGTGAAGATAATATCATTCAAGGCAAGTGCTTTGGTGAGGGTGGAGTTAAGGAAAACAGGGTAGGCTGCTAACAAGGATAAGATGTTCTTAAAAGATAACTAGGAATTTGCCAATCAGACTGGGGTGAGAGAGTGGGAGGGCACTCCAGGCAGAAAGGAGAGTATACGCAGGGTACACAAATGGGATGTCCATGAAACTTGGTATATTATAGGATAAGGATGGCATGATATCATATGATGCAGCTGAAATGTTGGGTCCCACAGCAGAATGACAGACTATGGGCAAGGAAGGAAGGCAGAGACCAGATTATAGAGGGAAGGCCTTAGAAGTTGTACTAAAGAAAGAGTTCTGACATCATCCTATAATTATGGGAAACCACTCAGGGGTCTAAAATTGTAATAAAGTAATCAGATTTGCAATGTAACATCATTTTGTAAAGAAAGCCAAGTCAATAGCTGGGAGCAGGGGTGGTAAATTGTTTGGAGGCAGGAAAATCCAGCAGGACACTATTACCACAGATTAGGTAAGACATGATGGGGACCTAATTAAAGTGCTGGGAAAGCAGAGGAAGGGACAGAAATAACATTTTGAAGAGATAAAATCAAGACAATGTGAAAACTGGTGAAGAAGCCAAAGTCTTGGACAACCCCCATGCCTCTTGATTGGGTGGTTGGGTGGGTGGTAGACAGGAATATGGGAGGAGAAGCAACACATGGGAGGAGGTCGGTTTGGGTCAGGTTGAATGAATGTGCCTGTAGGCCATTCAGGTGAAGTAGGATGTTAGACAATTGGATCTGGCATGCCCTTTCTTTTGTTTTCTAAGTCAAAGTACAATCCAACAACCCAAGAAATGTACAAGCCTTCAGTTAATGAATCCCTTCCTTTAAAGTCATCAGGCATTGGTTTCTACCATGTTCCTTTGAAATGTATTTCAGAAGGAGAAAAGTGTCAATATGCACCAAATATAAGAAATTCTGAAAAAAATTAGGGCATAGATACTGGTATCTTCAGATCTTAGGTACTGCCCAGAATTGAATAAATTCTTGTCATTCCAATATATGACAACCAAGCATCATTATGAGAGTCAAGATGTTTGCATGGGTGGAGAAGAATTGATCAGATCATGCTGTGGTCCTGGTCTCACAAATTTGTCTCTGACTCCAAGAAACTGACCTATTTGTATACAAAAAAAAAAAAGCCTTGGTTATAAATGATTCAGGCTCAAGCTCTCCCAAAAGGAGCAATTTTAATTCCTAGGGACAAGATGTACACCTCACCCAGGGATTTCAAAACCTATTGATTAGCCACAGGCATGTACCGTGCTAGGGTGAAGCAGAGATGTGACTTGGGTTTTAGCCATAAACTTGGCACCAGCAAATGCTATTGCACAACAGGGCTCCAGTTTAATCTACTGTCTTAGAAAATGTTAGGAATTCCTTTTGCTACTCAGTATATTTCAATGATCACCATGTGTTTCTTCACCAATGAAGAAATTACATTTTGAAATGCCTTTCTGAGGGAAATGACCTAATAATAACTCCTTGGATGTGAGGGGGGAATAGGGTGTGTTAGGGAGAAGAAACTCCTGCCAAGGTTTTTTTTTGTTTTTTGTTTTTTGTAGGGAAGAACATCACATAGACATCAGAAAAGTTAAAATAAGAAAAATTAAAGTGACAGAAGTGAAAATTAGCCCATCTTCTGGCTTCAAATATCATGCTTGTCTTCCACCCATGGTATGTGGATTAGATTTCATCTTTTCCAAATTCATTACTCATCTCAATCCTTTTGCACATTGTTAAAGACCTACCTGCTTCTGCCAATTTTGACAGGGTGCCTTGCACAAAGCCGAGCAAACTCTAAATGCTGGCGCCTGCTTCTCAGTTCCATACCATTTAATACAACTAAGAAAACAAAGGCTGAAGTTTGGCAAAATGAACTAGACTTATGTTTCCCTAATCTACACCTCAAGTCCTGTTACCACCCAAGCTCTGGTCCTGACTTTTCAGTGACTTTTGGATAGGTCTCCTGTATGTCTCTCTGTCCCCTCAAATTCCACATACTTCAATTGTATTTATTGTTTCCTTCTCACCCTACTTGGCATCATACTTCTCCCTTTTGTCCCTGAGCCCACTATTCCTGAACTCTCCTGACTCCCCAAAAAAGTGGATGAGTGAGTCTCACTCTACATGATTCATTCCTAAACACCAACATTTTACCTCTTGATTAGTGTTCATGCTTTAGTGATGCCATGACCCTCCAGAGCATTCAAAACCAAGTACGTTAAATCTTGTGGGTGCCAGGGTCTGAGGGTGGTCTACAGCTGCCTACTCAACATCTTTAAGATGGTGTCTCATTGGCACCTCAAACTAACCATGGGCATAACTGAATCCATGGGTCCCTCCCATGAGTCCCCTCCACCCCAAACTACTCCTGCTTCCTTGCTCCCTTATCTCAGAGAATGTACCATCACCCCGCTAAATTGCTCAAGCTTCATCCTCTCACTGACTTACCAGTCCATCCACCTGCCAAGTCCCATCAATCCCACCTTCTCAGTAGTCTTGAATCCATTTTCCTCTCTCACCCCTGCCCTGCCTCAGAACAGGCATTTTGAATTTCCATTTGGACTTAAAAGTCTTATAACTATTCTCCCTGACTCCACTCTGATCCTCTGACTGTGGCCAGAGTGGTCTTTCTAGAATGCATTTTTAAGCATGATGTTTTATGTTTTTACGTCTTTCAATAACTTCCTTCTACCCACAGGACACTTTCCAAGATCTTCCATTACATGGCCCATTCTGGGCACTCCAATCCCACCCACTACAGCTCAACGACATTCCTATGCTCTCACAAGCTACTCCTCCTTATCCTTCTTGAATGCCTTGATACTTTATATTGCTTCCTTCTCATTCTAAACATTGGTGAGTAGGAGTCTCATGTCTAACAATGTGATTGCATTAAAGAAAACAGTAATCTGAAAGCATGTTTCTAAAGGGTATCTACGCAGAGTAGATTGAGTTAAAGATTGGGTTAGGCAAGTTGCAGTACATACTAGAGTAAGGGGAATTGTAAGTTTCAAAAGAGTGGGGTGAAGAGAGTTTGACAGAGAGGGAGTGAGGACCCTGAGAAAGGAGGAAAGGGGACGTGTGAGGACAGCGTGAAACTGAAAGAGAGCCAAGTGCTGTGGTGAGATGCTGTAGCCTGAGAAGAAAGATGTCCTTTGAGAAATTCCCAGTGATGAGGACGGCCCAGTGTTCCAGAGAACTGGAGTGCCTGTGATTCAATTTTACATGACTGATCTTGTCTGTTCTGAGTTGTCAGCTTCTCTTTTACCTCTAAACCTTCCGTGAAAATCTGTTACAATGACACTTTGTGTTGGTGCAGAGCAGCGGTCCTCAACAGAGGTGATGAAGGCATGGAGAGAGCACAGTTGGTATGGGGAGAAGACAGTAGCTGCCATCGTCCAGGGGGTGATGGCAAAGCAGGCTGCAGTGCGGACTGACCACAGCTAACCAGACATTGTGGCCAGCATGTCTGATTTTCTACTACCAGAGGGATTGTGTCTCAGGATGGTTTATTTGACATCAGAGAACAAGGAGACTCAACTGCTGTGAGGCTACAAGAATTAGGGATTTCCAGCCAGATGACCTTTGGGTTATAGTTACAGCACATGTAAGAAAGTTGTAGAATTTCCATGAAGTAAATAAGCACTTTTGAATAACCGGATATACAATAATATGTAAAATACACATTAAAATGGATAGACTTATAGAAGGGAGGTGGTAAAATCACATTAGATTAGAGATATGACATAACCTTAAAAGATCACTGATGATAAAAGACTGGTCTTTATTTTCCGGATCCTTAATTTACAAAAAAAAAGGTATATTGTTTCCAATGGGTCAGAGAAATAATGATGTGGCTTTGATTCAAATTAGGGAGAAAGAGAGAGAGAGATGTGTGGAAGAGGAGATAGAGAGGTTGATTATTATTATCCTAGAATTTTTCACAATTTCCAATCTAGAAATTCAGGAAACTAAATCAAATTTCCATTATATCTTACATAATAGAATTTATATAATAGGCAGGTAAAAGTCATCAAGCTTGGGATGTCACAATTCAAAACATATTTTAATGCCAACAGAAATCTTTTCAGAAAGTCTATTTCCAAAGCCTAAAAAAAATATTCCTTCACACACAGCCCCAATATGTGAGAATATTTGATTCTTACTGCAGAGTTACCAGACTTTTATGGAGGCTAACATCACTCTAGGACCTCTATGCTAATCAGAATTTGAAAAAGCAGTGTGAATGAATATGCATGTAAAATAGTACATCCTGATTCCCAAAGCAAAAGCAACATCCCAGAAATTTAGGGGTTCAAGGCTTCCAAAGTAGTTGCTAATTAACTTTGACGTATTAGTTAGGATAAATCAGGATACGCTACAGTAATAACCCCAAAGTTCTCAGTGGTGTAGCACAAGATTATTGTGTAATAATATGAGTGAAGTATGAAGAAGACTCTCATACAAAGTCTTCAGCAGATCTGGGAGACTGGGCAGGATCACTGTTCTTCATGATGCTTAGATTTTATGGCTTCTCCATATCAACACACACTCCCATCACAAGTTGGTTTTTAAATGCATTCAGCTGTAACTTATTAATACATTGCAGTAACATGACTACAGCTAACTTCAAGAAAGCACATGCACTAAAAGTTCATTTTGTGTTGATTTTTATATATGGTGTGAGATAAGGATCTAATTTCATTCTTCTACTTGTGGATATCCTGTTTTCCCAGTACGATTAATTGAAGATTGTCCTTCCTTCATTGTGTGTTCTTAGCAACTTTATGCATTGTATATTTCAAAAACTGCTAAAAAAGTAGATTTTAAATGTTTTTACCACAAAAAATAAGTATGAGTATAGATTTGTTAATTAGCCTGATTTAATCATTCTACATTGTAAACATGTATCAAAACATCATATTGTACCCCATAAACATATAAAATTATTTGTCAGTTAAAAATAAAATTTAAAAAAGAATTGAGCAAATGAAATGTATAACAATAAAATATTAAAAAAGGACAGAAACCTTGGTAAATATCAGTAATGTCTATTACAGATACATAATAGATTTTTAGATTTTACTTGTATTCCTATGTGAAAAACAAAATTAAAAAGTTTCCAGGTATTTTCAAGCATCAGAAGTTGTTTCCACCTTCCTCCCACTTGTTCCTTTCTTTAGTCTGGTGTGACCAAGAAAAATAAACTTAAAAATAGACTTCAAATACATTATTTATTTTAACCCAACCCACATCACTAGTGAGGGGCTAAAAGCTTTCATTTATCTATCATAGGGCACCATTACTGACATTTTGGGTTGGATCATTCAGGGCACTGTCCTGTGCATTGTAGAATGTGTTAGCAGCATCTCTGGCCTCTACCCACCAGATGCTGGTAGCACCCCCCAACACACACTCCAGTTACGAAAACCACAAGTGTCTCCAGACATTTGTTAAATGCTCCTGGCAGGGTAGGGGGATTATTCCTGGTTGAGAACCACTTTTCTATTTATTTCCTTTGACCACTAGAGAAATTCAGGAAGGGTGCAGATGATCTAACACATCAAATGACTCAGTGTTGAGGCAGGGTGGAAATAGGGCAAACATGAAACACTTTCTCCCAAATCTACCACTTATTTTCCCTGTGACTTTGGGCAAGTTTCTGAACCTTTCCTTATCTTACCTATACAATGGGGAGAATTATGTTACCTGGATCACCAGCTTATTGTAAGAATTAAATGAGACACTTAATAATCCAGTCTTTTCTGTTTGGGGGAAACTATTTCTATTATATACTCAGTTCCTTTATATACACAGGGAGTCTATTTTTGGACTTTCTGTTCTATTCTATTTGTCTCTTTGCATGTTCCTATGAGAGTTCCTCACTGTATTGAATAATTATTATTAAATCCTCTATTATCCACAGGTGACTTGTCCAGTAAACTCAGCCATCGGGAAAGAGGCTAGAAACTGAGAAATGAACAAAAAGGCCTGTAGAAGCCCTGCATTAAAGTTCATATACATTTCTTACTGTAAAGCCCCCCAAAGTTATTAAGATGGTTTATAAATTATTTCTTCCTCAGCCTCTGTACCATCTTGTGCCTCACAGACATCCAATAAATGATTGCTGAGGAACTACGTGACCAATTTCAGATATAAGTCAAACAAGCTTATCATTACAGGGATTTTTCATATCATCACAGAAGTCCCAAATTAGGCAGGATAGAGACAGGGAAGATATTAATATAATCAGGACTGGTGTCAGTAGTAAGAAGTGACAGGTGACTGTCTGACATTAAGGAAGAAATTAAAGGGCAGACATTAATTAAATAATAGAAACCACATGCTCTGGGGAATAAGCAGCCACACACATCACAATAACCCCTTAGCTGCATTACGCTGTCAGTGCATAATAATTGACATTCCTAATAATGACTGTGACATTTTTTTAAAAAATGCTAATTTCTGTTCAGCATGTTCTATTTAAAAAAAAATTCAGGGTAGTGTATAAGGCACTTGAGAAAGATTTCCATCACAGACTTATAAAATATGTGATTTGCAATGCATACACATACATACTTAAGCATATCTCAATTTGCAACATTAGGGATTACCTAATTGTTTTCTAGATGAAGAAAGTCAGTTCCAGAAAGATGAAGTGCACTTGCCCAAGTTTAGGCACCAGAGGCAGAAATGGAATAAAGAAGCCTTAGATTGCTGACGATACATCAATTGCTTTTCCACTACTGCACATCTTCACAAACATAAATGTATATTTTAAATTTACTGAGACTGTCAAATTTAATATTTTGCAACTCAATAAAGGTATACTTCAACTATTTGGAATTTTCCCTAGCTCAGTTATTAATCAAATAGTCCTTATAGAGCATTTATATTGCTCAAAAAAATTAGATCTGGTGGGTGTATCAGAGGAAAAAAGCATGTGGCTTGACTCAGGTGACTTAAATTTCTAGAAGGAAGGATAAGAATTACATGTAAGAAGTCTGAGCCATGCAGAGTAGTAGGGAGCGTGATAATAAGTCTGAGTATACAGGGCAACTAACGCTAGGTGCTCCGGAAGTTGAGATAGGAAACAGCAATCCACGGCTAGTGGTCAAAAATGGCACAGGGGTGGGGTAGGTCATCTGAGTTGGACCCAGAAGGCTTTGGGAAAGAAAACAAGGAAGCTCCAGATATGAAGAACAACATAAGAAGACACTAGAAGGGGATGGAAGCCTGGATCATATTTTCCAAACCATTAAATCAAATAGGTTACTTAACAAATATGACTTATTTATGAAAATGGGAGTTATAGAAAAAAAAAATTGAGCCTGCCCTGGAAAGTCTAAGTAGAAGGGATGAGAGAATAAGGAAAATGGCCCAAGTGTTCTAGAATAGCACTGTCTGGTAGAAATATAATATACGCCATACGTGTAATTTAAAATTTTCTAATAGTCCCATTAAAAAGCAAAAAGCAACAGATGAAATTCATAATATACTATAAATAACTCAATATCCAAAATACTATTTTAATGTTATCAATGTACAAAAATTAGAGATATTTTATATTCTTTTATCGTGTACTAAATCTTTGAAATCTAATGTGCATTTCACCCTTAAGCATATCTCAATTTGTACACTAAATTTTCATCAGAAACACTTGATATACATTTAGATATTGTGAAGTTTAAAAAAGTGAATTCACATAAAGTTGTTCCAAGCATACTTAAAAGTTTTCCAGTAATTGAATCAAATACCAAAAGATCATTTTCCATTAATATTCATATCCACATTGACAAAATTGCTTGTTTTAAAATTTAAATGCCAATTAATTAAAAGTAATTAAAAGTTCAGTTCCCCAGGCACACTAGACAAATTTCAAGGGTTCAACCATGCATGTGGTTAGTAGCTATGCATTAGGCAGCTCAGGTCTAGAAGGTGAGCTTTAGGGGTGGAGCAGTGTTGTCTGGTGACATAAGGCCCTTAGAAGGCAGACCCAGAGTGCCTGGAGGGAGGCTGCATATGAGCTAGTCCACAAAAACGGAGCCGCCCTATACTACCCAACACTCAAAGCAGAGTATCAAGACAAAAACAGATTTTGAGGCAGATCAATCTGTAACAGAACATAGAAAATGAAGGAGAAAAAAACCCAGGGAAACTAATGGACAGTTTATTGTCATAAATATTAATAAAATGTGAAGTAATGAGGACTCAAGCTGGAGGTGGGAAGGGGAAATGGGGGGGAACCGAGGATCTGAGAGGCAGCTAGCTAGGAGAACTGATAAGACCGAAGAAGAGATGAGATACAAAAGAGCCCCTGGCTAAAGACCTCAGAAGGACCTGGATTTTGTTTGCTTGGTTTTTTTGTTTGGGTTTTTGTTTTTGTGTTTGTTTATTCTCCATTCTCTCTTCTATATGCATTTTACGGGAAAAATTATATAACCAAAGGAGTTCAGTCTGATGAAGATATGTTTCAAGGACACCGTTGCCAAGGGCCCCCTATTCAATATCTGCCTGAACAGGTAATCTATTACACAAGCAATCACAAAGTTCTGCCATTTTGATTGTCAAAATATTTCTTAAGTTCTCATATGCCTTGCCACTACCTTGTTCAGGCCACTTTTTTACCTGGATTATTGTGACAGCTTCCTAACACTGGCTGCTTGGTACCGTTCCACTCCAATCCACCCTCCAAACGGTATTCTCTCCAAATACAAATCAGATGATGTCACCTCCTTGTTTAAAACAAGTCAGAGGCTTCTCATTGTCTTCCAAGTGAACCCCTCAACATGGTTTTGCAAGACCTTCATGATCTGGCCACTCCTTACTTCTCCAGCCTTACATTTCACTAT
This sequence comes from Lepilemur ruficaudatus, assembly GCA_963574885.1. Classification (NCBI taxonomy): domain Eukaryota; kingdom Metazoa; phylum Chordata; class Mammalia; order Primates; family Lepilemuridae; genus Lepilemur; species Lepilemur ruficaudatus. The sequence goes on along the minus strand of CAUYRT010056918.1, from coordinate 107,337 downwards.
CCCCTACCTCCCCCACCACTCAACCAACTCACCAGCCCCCCTTTCCTAGTCCTATCCTCCTGATTTTTTTTCCTGTTGACATAATCTATCTCTCTCTCTCTCTCTCTCTCTCTCTCTCTCTCTCTCTCTCCCCTTCCTCCTTCCCCTTCGCTCTCCCTCTAGCCCTCACTTCCCAGCCTTTCCCCCTTCTTGTTTCCCATCCTGAAATAATCTATTCTTTGATGGCATGCTTCCTGCTTCTCCTTTACGTCACAGTTGAAACCTATGTCCTTGAAAAAGTCTTCAGTGATCCCCAAAGACTGGGTTAGAGTCATGTCTTATATACTGCAACAACTAGTGCACTAACTTTACTCTATTAATATCCATCCATGTTGGTATTGCAATTGTTCATGTCATTTGTTCTTTTTTATTTCCCAACTAAAAGGTAAGCTCATTAAGGGCAGGGACTTTATAAGAATTTAGCTCATAGGAGGTACAGAATAAAAATGTGTTGCATAAATGAATAAAACATAACATTTAATATCATAAGTAACTCTGACTACTAAATGCAGAATAAAGGCAGTAAATAGCCATTGTTAGGGTACAAATCCAATTAGACATAAATTTTACCTTCTTAAAGTTTAAATCTAAAAAAGGTTACTGGGAAAGATAGATGGCAATAATCTCAGCTGTCCAGATCCTTATACAAAAAATGGTATTTTATTATTAAAATGCATTTTATTATAGAAGAGGTTAACATAAGGAGAAGCTGGGGGAACAGTATGTAAGAACTCTCTATATTATTTTTGCAACTCTTTGGGAACAAACCTAAAATGGTCCCAAATTTTAAAGGTTTTTAAAATGCTTTCTCCTATGTATTCTCTTCCTCTTACCTTTGTAATGCCCTTCGAAAAGGAATTTCACAAAAATGTCATGCCAAAAGGGAAGAGAATCTGAACATTTTCCAAAATAAATATTGAGGATTTCAGAAATTCAGAGTACCTAAAATATTCTCTTCATTGCATTACTGTGCCAAGAGTTCTTCATAACTTTCTTTTCTTGCTATAAAGAGTAGATATAGAAAATTAAGATATTCCTATCATAAACAGTTTTGATTCTCAAAATTCCCTAATGCATATAATGGCTAAAATACTATTTTTAGTTAAGAAACTGCCATATTGATTTAGTTGAAATATACTATAATTGTATCGCAGTTTAGTAATGGGTTATATCTCATTTACAGAAAATCCTTGAGATAAAGTCATGAAAAGTGAAGCCCCATTCTGAGAGTATAAGCTTGATAAAAGCCAGTTAGGCAGGGAAAAAAGAGTCTATCTAATTTCATGTTTTAATTATATTTTAAATTACCTGTTCAGAAAATGCTGCCCTCTAACAAATTAACCCTCATCATAAAGCTGAAAAATAGTTATGACATATGACATGACACAGAACCTAAAAGAATGAGACAAAACATTTAATATAATTTATGACATATATATATAACCTAGTTATTTAAACAGATGGTTATTTTGGTTCTCTTTTAGTCTGCTACAAATTCATATGGAGCTTTACTTATTGTCTGGGGAGTCCTGTTAAACCCCCTGAGCTGAGGCCATTGGGTGTCAAGTGTCTAGTCATTCTAAAGACAGGTGCTGACTTAGTAAGAGGTGGCCAGACTGGTTCAGTGACCACCACCTACCTCCAGCTTATTTAAGAGAGACCTAGAGAGACTTAAAAAGATGAGAAGGGAGGTGATTTCCCCGAAGTCAAAAGAGATGACAGCATCCTGGTGTTTTGTTTTCTTCTTCATGGAAACATTTTCTTTCCTCCCTCAAACCAGGTCAAGGTAGCAGCAAGAAAATACTTTGGGGAGATGGGAGGAATGCTTATCAGAAAGGAAGAAGAGCATCTCACTCCGCAGCTGGTGCTTGCCGAGCTGTATGTATTCACCGGTTTGCCCTCCACCACCAGGGTAGAGCAAGAGGGTTCTTGGGAAGATGTGACAGCAATCCAAGACCTCTAAAGAGCACCAAGACTAGTGCCAGACTGTCCTTTGGAGAGGTCTGAGAGCTGCTCCCTGACAAATGGTAGAGAAGGAAGCAGTGGGAGCAACTGTACTTCCAAGACTGGTGGGTGCAAGGGTTGCAGGTGTCTCTGTAGGCCAAGTAGACGCTGTGGGAGATAACCAACTGTGCTGATCGCCTGATCCTCCACAGATGCCAGAGGGAAAATGGACCCGGGGAGCCAGCACTTTCTCTGGTGTAGCCTTCGCATGCATTATCACAATGATTAAATGCTTGAATGTTACTTTCATTTTGGCTTGTTGTCTTAATTGGCTACTCTGACACCTGGCAGCTCAGCTGAACTCCTGACAGAAACTGAGGCCAACAGGGTCAAGTAACTCACCTTATGTTCCTAAGTGATAGATCCCAGATTTGAACCCTGGCTATTTTCTAAAAAGTGTTCTTTATAAGAATAATGTACATGGTTAATAATTTGTTAATAATTTTTGTTAATAACTTATATTAAGGTAAATTTGCTAAAACTAAAATGCAGACCTTAAAGGTACAGTCTGATAATTTTTGACAAATTTTATAAACTTAGTTAAGTATACATGTACTAAGTATACACTTAGATAACCACCACCCCAATCAAGATAGAGAACATTTCTAACATTCCGGACAGTTTCCAGGCCCCTCTCCAATTAACACCTCCTCCAAACATACATTAATTTCAGAAAGTATTTATTATGGTTTTTTTCACACATCATGTTTATGAGATTAATCCATGTTATTGTTCCTTTTTATTTGAGTAGCATTCCATGGTAGGGATATAGTAACACAATTTATTCTGCTATTGAGGGACATTTAAGTCATTTTCTTCAGGGGCTATTGTAAATAAATCTATCATAAACATTGGTGTACAAGTGTTTCTGTGGAGATATCTTTTCATTTGAGTAACTACTTAGGAGTGCGAAGTCACAGAAGTTCCTATCACATTTTAGTGTTTGACTTACATATTACAAAACACATTTTTGTCTTGTTACATCGTAATACAAATATTTTTCACTTTCCTGATACTTCTAGAACTTAGTAACTCCTAAAACACATTTGTCAGTGTTGTCATGCATTAGTTCCAAAAATAGCTTAAACTCAAGACAATTGTTTTGTGCAGAATTATTCATTTATATATGCACACTATCTTTTCACGTGTCCATTTCCCCCTGCATTTCCATGCTTCACCCAGTACTATTTTAATATTTCTTTTAGAGAAAGCCTGATGGAAAAGAATTCCTTTAGTCTTTGTCTGAAAATGTCTTTATCTCATCTTCATCTTTGAAGTATATTTTTGCTAGATACAGAATTCTAGGCTTTTTTTTTATAAGCAGTTTAAAGATGTAATTCCATTGCTTTCTGGTTTTGTTTCTGACATCTGATGTCAGTTACATTGTAGCTCCTTTGAAGATAATGTGTCTTTCTTTAACCACTTTAAGATTTTTTCAATAACTTTATTAGATGTTTTTCAATGATGTGCACAAGTGTGGTTTCCTCTTTTTATGCCTACTTGAAGTTTTCTGAACTTGAATCTCTGGGCTGATGTCTTTCATCGGTTTTGAACAAATTCGCAGCTACTATCTTTTCAAATGTTGCTTTTGACTCATTTTCTTTCTTCTTTTTCTCTGGGATTTCAATTGTATGTATGTCCCATATGTCTATTATTTAATATATGCTGATCCTTTCCTCATTTTTTTTCCCTCTCTGTGCTTCAGTTTATTTTATATTGACCCATATCCCAGTTCACTAACTCTGGACTCTGCTATGTTCCCTCTCCTGATAAACTTATTCACTTTTAATTTTGGATATTGCGTTTTTCAGTTCTGAACTTCCTACTTGACTACTGCTTAGATTCCAATTGTTTTAAATTTCCGTACTTTCATCTTTTGTCCTTTTCCTCTATTTTATTTAACATATTATTTTAGTGTTATCTGCTAACTTCATTTATCTGCCACATCTGTAAATCTGCATCTATTTTTTCTCTTGATTATCAGCCATTCAGTCTTTCCTCTTTGCATATCTAGAAATTATTATATTGTGTGCCAGATAGTATATATATTAATAGAAGAACCATAAAGTTCCAGATGATTTTAACTTTCACCAGAGAAGATTTCCCTTTTACTTCATTAGGCAATAATGGTCTAATCAATGCAATCCAATTAGAAATTATGCTTGATCAGGGATATATTGCAAGTTTAGTTAGACTCAATCTATTTCTGGTATGTTCCTGTTTCTATATCCTGAAGGATACATATCTCCTCAGCCCAGGAAGTTAACAGAGACAGTTCTGACCTTCCAAGTTTTCAGCTTTAGCCTCCTACTCATTCAGCTCCAAAACATGGCAAATGTCTTAAACGGGAAACCAGCCATGTCATTTAAGTACAGCAGCGTTGGCATCAACAGTGAGCCTGTTGGAAATGCAATCTCAGGCCCCAACCTAGACCTGCTGAATTATAATGTAGATTTCAACAAGATCCCCAGGTGATACGTATGTATGTTAAAGTTTGTGAAGCACTGGCACATTACATTGTCAAAACAAAGATGCCACTGAGAAAGAAAAATCTGTGAAGCTGTGCTCCCTGAAATGGTCAACCCGATTTGCCGCTTACGTAAAGCAGTAGCTCTTAACCCTAGCTGTACATCAGAATCACCTAGGGAACTTTTAAACTTATGCCAAGGTCCAAGGTAGAACCTAGGCCAAATGGATCAGAATCTTTGGGGTGAGGCTTAAGATCAGAAACATTTTAAGAAACCCTTAGGTGACATGGCTGAGAAGTATTAGTGTAGAGCAGCAGTTCTCAAACTTGCATATGCATCAGAATCACCTGGAGGGCTTGTTAAAACACAGATTACCAGGCCCAATTCCCAGTTTTTAATTTAGCAAGTTTGGGAGAGGGCCACAAAATTTTTGTTTCTAACACGTTCCCAGATATTGCTGATGCTGTTCCTTTTAGGATGACACTTTGAGAACTGCTGACAAAGAAAAAGAAAACAGACTGAATTGGAAACTCAAAAGAGTCTCTCAAATGCAAAATAACTCATCACCTCCCACCCATGAAGATGGCCACTATCAAAAGAACAAAGAATAACAAGTGTTGTGAAGGATGAAGAGAAATTGGAACCCTTGTGTGCTGTTGGTAGGAATGTGAAATGGTGTAGTCATCATAAAAAACACTATAGTGTTTTCTCAAAAAATTAAAAATAGAATTATCATATGATCCAGCAATTTCACTTCTGGGAACATATCCAAAAGAACTGAAGGTAGGATCTCAAAGAGATTACTTGCACACCAGTGTTTATTGCAGCATTATTCACAATAGCCAAGAAGTGGAAGCAACTTAAATGTCTATCTACAGATGAATGAAGAAAATGTGGTATATACATACAATGGAATAATACTATGGCAGCCTTAAAAGGAAAGAGTTACATGCTACAACATGCATGAACCTCAAGGACATCATGTTAAGTAAAATAAACCAGGCACAAAAGGACAAATACTGTATGATTCCACTCATATGAAATATCTAAAGTAGCCACAATCATAGAAAGTAGAAAGGTGGTTGCCAAGAGCTAGTGGATGGAGGAGAGGGAATTAATTTTTACTGGGTAGAGAGTTTCAGTTTTGTAAGATGAAAAAGTTCTAGAGATGTGCTGCACGACAATGTGAATATACTTAACACTATTGGACTGTATGCTAAAACATGTTTAAGGTGGTAAATTTAATGTTACATTTTTTTAACCACAACAAATAAGGCAAAATAATTCAGGTTATCAATTTTTAAAAATTATTTGCTTTAATGTACATATGTCATTTTAATTTTTAGAAAAAAATTTTATTTCTAAAAGGGTTTTGAATATAATTATTTTATGGGTTCACCAATATAAGACCAATTTTTCAATCAAGAAATACTTCAAAGTCAATGATTTAAATATTTTGGATCCTTTTTTGCTGTTCAAAGTGCTTTGGTTAGTACTTCTTTGTGTATATATTTCTCTCCGGGATTTTCTCTAAATCATGAGGTAAAACACCATTATAATACCACTTTAATCTCACAACTACCTCCAACATGAATATCCTTAGCTTTTACCAGCTCCCAATAAGTCCTCTTGCCCCAAATTAAGAATGCTTGCTCTTAGATACTATCCCTACTAGGTATAGTGTCCTATAAGGGCATTCCCATGGAACCCCAGTAAAATTTGTATTAATTACCTCAATGTAGCATACAACTCTGGGCCACTGTGTCTCCCATTAAGACTTCTTGAAAACCACGAAGAGAGTCTTAAGTTTATCTTTATATCTCCAGCACCTAGATGTGCACAACGACGTATTCAGTGAAACCTCAATAGACACATGGCTGAAACAAAGATCTCCATATCCCTTTTCACTTCACACACCACTGATATTTTGTAAGAAATGAAATGTTTTCTATAGACATATCATTTGGAAAGATTAGAACAGGCACAGGGTGCAAACAGAAAACATAATTTTACCTCCCTTTCTTCTCAAATGATGCAGTATTCATCCAGAGTAAAGACGTAAATTTTCCAGACTAGACAGCTCACATCTTTGCCTGGAATTCCAAGCCCTCTACTGTGGTGATTACTAGCCATCAACAAAACTTCAAAGACTCTCAAGACCTAGACATGTCTCAAAAAGAAGCTACTTTAGGGCTAGAGAACTGACACTTTTCATTTTTAAAAAAATCCCCAAAATATGAACTAGCAATGGTAGTGAAATAATTCTGGAGAATGATGTTAGTTCTAACAAAGACAACTGAGAGGAAATAGGGAAGAGACACACAGGTATTTAGACATAGTTGGAGGGAAGTAGTAAAGAGATAAAAAACTCAGCTGGGGACACCAACAAACTCTAAGAACCTGCCCATCACAGGATTTAGGATGACATAACGTACATTTTCTCTGATGTTTCAATTATATTAGCAGATTTATACTTTTACGGAATTCTGTATTTCTTATAACCCCCCCCTTTTTAACAATAAATGCATCTTGTTAATATAAAATTGTCAGGATATGCAGTGTTTTATTACAAACTAACTTTATAAGCAGAAGAGCATAGTGTTGAAAGAGCAAAAGTTCTATAGTTAGACTGGAGGATTTGAATCTTGGCTCTGTTCCTTATTAGCTATATGACCTTGGATATATTATTTAAACTGTCTGAGTCTCAGTTTCTTTATCTGTAAACAAGAGTTAGTTAATAGTACACATCTTAGAGCAGCATTGCTCAATAGAACTTTCTATGACTATGGAAATGTTCTACTCTGCACTGACCAAATGGTAGCCACTAGCCCCATATGGCTATTAAGCACATGATATGTGGCTAGAGCAACTAAGGAACTAAATTCGTAACTTTATTCTATTTTAACTGATTTAAATGTAAATTAAATACATGACTAGTGGTTACTATCCTGAGAATCACACTTTTATAGGGTTGAAAAGACATATCAGCTGATGTGCATTCAGATCAATGTCTGGCACACTATAATCAATAAATGTTCACTATTGAAATTACTTAGCATGCCACATCATTAAAAAATTGGTATGCAAGTGTGGGTTATAGTTTTCTTTAACACTTTTTCTAAATATTGTAGATAATTCTTTTTCTTACTATTTATATTTCCTGTTCTTTCCCCTTCCAGGTGGCACTGGCTTCAAGAAACACCTGACTAATCTACACACAAAGCCCTACCTGGGCCTAACAATATATATTACATGTTCAGTTTTTCTGAAGATTGTGCAGACTATTAAGAATGCATTTGATCCTGGCTCCCTTCAGACTCTATCTCCCCGAATGCTTTTACTACTTTTACAAGAATCTTTCAAGTGTTGAACATATTAATTTCCTGTTTGGATAAATCATAAGAGGATTTTATTATTACACTTGACATAACCAAAATTACTCATTCTAAACCTTGACACATCTTATCAGGCTCACAAAAAACAAACTAAAAATTACCATCAACTTGTTTTTTGATGAAGTTAGAAAGGGTTATCTTTCACTCCCTAGTACCTATTAAGAGGCAACCATTCATGTTCTAGCACATATCTGTTTTTTTGAAAAGGCTACTAGCACTTAAGTTAATAACATTGTGCATCTCTTTCGATATAGCAATACTACTCTATTTCTAAAACAGTCCCATAACATCAAATCAGTTTTTTCTAGCATAAAGACTCCTACAACAAAAATTGATAAAGATTTCTTCCTCTGTTCTACTAGAGAGGATATAGCTGAAAATACGAGAACAACTGTCAGAAGAAATGAGAATTGACAGTCTGAATTCAGATATCTAAGAAATGCACTAGACAGATATGACCCTTACATTTATAACTTTATATTCTAAAATAGGAAATAATGAGAAATAAGTTAAATGATCTGATATACACCTCTACCCCCAAAGAGGAAGACATAAAAGATCAACTGGCCTAGTATAATGCTGGGGGAAGCTAAGGAAAGGAGAAAAGAAGAATACAAAAATTAAAGTTTCTATTTTCAGGTATATACTGCTATCAAGTATGTACTAATTTGAATTGTAAACTCAAAAAAAAAAAGGAAAAACTTTTGTCCAGCATAATATCTACTTAGAAGTGTAGCACAGAAAAAAAAAACCTAAACAGCAAGAGCATGGCAGGTGTCTGATTTACTGCCCTTATGAAAATTAGGACCTGAATAGTATCTGGCACCTTATTGAATAAAAGGGCAAGACACGATTATCGAAATAAGGTCCTAGAGAGTGACCTGACCATTAGCATTACAAGGATACTTATCACAGTAGGGTTTTATAGGACAGGGCTATTTTGTTGAGGCAGTAAGCAATTCAAGCAACAGATATAGAAAACCCCAAAATATAAAACACAACAAACCCTTGAAGAATTAAGTATATTGTTTATATGTCAGCATTCTTTCCATTGTACTACTCTGTCTTTAGCAGTAAAATCCTAAAATTCTTCAGATGGGGTTACCCAAGAAAGAGCTTTCACTCTCAAATTCTTAGCATGGAAAGTAATGTTTTTGCAACTTAGAGGACAAGGAAGAAAAAGGATTTCTCTCAATATTGTCCAAGTTTTAGGCAATAAAAAAAGGAAAAAACAAAGCTTTACACAGTTTTCTAACCCAGACAGCTGAATTTTTTGTTTCTATTGGAGAGAACAGATAGAGATATAAGTTAATTAAATCTTTTCTTAAGACTGGAAAAAAATTGAGTAGCCAATTCTATATGGTATAAAGAGATGCTATCAGGACAATAAGAGATTCACCTGTGTATTAGAATTCTTAAAGGGTCTGCTGTTTTTTAATTTGCAACAAAGGTACAGGATCTAGGTGTTTTCATGCATCCCCCTAGCTCTGTTCCTAAACAAAACTTTTAATTCAGCAGTGTGGGTTTGAGAGGACTATTTTTGACAGTGTGGATTTGGGAGAACTGTGTTTTTGAGGCCTCAGATTTGTGACCAGGGCAGTAGTCAGTAGAATACGCTTGCAGATGCAAACAGAACTGAATCATGAAAATGGCAAGGATATAATTTCCTCAAATTTTGGCTTTTCTAGTTTGTAGTAAGTAGAAAAAATACATTGGAGTACAAAACTTACTTGTAATGAAGTTATTTGGAATATATAAATACCTTTTGGTTGCATTGAGAAATAAAAAATAAGTAGAGAGCTACTTTTTAGTATCCTAAATTCCCTACAGATAGACTATTATGATTAAATCCTGGTTGGTTTTCTGATAGCTTCCATTTTATAATTTAATTCCTATATTTTATATTTGGTTGTTCTTTCCAAACACATCATGGGCAGTTTCTAAAGACAGCACATAACACATACTGTTTCTAGATTTCCACAATTAAGCCTGAATTTATTTCATTTCCATTTGTAGAAAAGTCTGAAATATTTTCCATTGACACTACATAAAGACAGAGCTATAGAGTTCTATCTCAATTTGCAACGGATTACTAGAAAGAGGTAGCATATTATATGGACTATCATAAAAACCAAGACAAGAAACTAATAACTTATATTCTCTAAAACCTATTTGCATCAGCAGATCATTACGTATAAGCACTTCTAAGGCATGAGGGGAATTAGCACTTCATAGCTACAAGCATGAGATGCCACTTTCTATAATCATCTTTATTTCTTTCAACTGATGGAAACTTCCATCTCACTTAAGGATTTAGGGGAAACAGGATCAGGAACATTTCTTTTGGCCTATATCCTTTTGTGTCTTTTTCTCTCTCCTGACACTCTCTTAGTCTAGAATTCTTATTTTTCAAAAAAAAGGAGACTAGGTTGAATTTTTATCCCTTTGAAATGTATCTCGCTGGACCCCTTATAAATCACTTCCTTAGCTAAAGTGAATTTGTATTTATTTTTAAATTTATAAGACCTTGAGGGGTCCCATATTCTTTAGATTATTTTAGTTAGAATTTTATATCTTAACATTGCCTAGAGTTGGAATTGTGGATGCTTAAAAGCATTTTCAATTCTATAAATAATGGCCTGTGAGGTATACTCAGCCTTTTGAAAACCCTACAATTTTCATATTCCTATAGACTTACATACTTTCAGAGAAGCTTTCTAATAAAATTCAAATTAACAAGGGTTTCAAAAACTTTCATTTTCATGGTCTCACCCTGATACTCTGCCATTTAAATTTACAGAGGAGCTTGATATTTACAGAAACTTGTGAATCCTGACAACCTTGCTCAATTTATTTATTTATTTGAAGTTGATTTTTACATGCCAGGTTTTACTAAGCAGCATATAAGGATTAAGTTTTTAAAAAGATTTAGACTCAAATACTGTTATGTCATTTCTGTCTTCACATATGTGATAATTTAAGACAGGGTTTCTCCATGTCTGCATTGTTGACATTTTAGGCTGGATAATTCTTTGTTGTGGGGGGCTTTCCTGTGCGTAGTAGGATGTTTAGCAGCATCTCTAGTCTCCTCTACCAGCTAGATGCCCACAGCACGCCTGCCTCACCCCTCCCTGGCCCCACAACTTCGGACAACCAAAAACTATCTCCAGACATAGCCAAATGACCTTTGTAGGGGGTGGGGGAAGGAGGGGAGGGAGGCAAAATGGCCCTAGCTGAGACCTGCTGCTCTACAAGGCATATTATTTTGTGCATCGAAACTAAAGATTCTATTATAGTAAGTCTCAATCTTTATTTTTACAAAAGAAGCATATAGCAAGTGGAACCAAAACTTTATGGCAGTGAAAACATATTTTAAAATATCAAATTGAAACTGTAATTATAAATTGGTCAGTTTCTGTGCAGTGAGGTCTGATTTTAACTGTACCTCAGCTACTTTCAAAGTTATTTCCCTATAAAGGGCACCACTCACTTTTAGGTTTGTTTCCAACGTTTTCTCCTTTTCTCTCTGAAGTTCTTTTCTGTACCAACGAATTTCTTTCTCTCTGTCTGATAAAGCAGCCACAACACTACTCTTTCCTTTGCTTGCTTCACACCTCTGCACAAAGTTGCTTTCAACTTTAGCTAAGGCAGAAGAAAGAGAACCAAGCGTAACCAATTCCTTCTCCAAAGACAATGCCATATCATTAATTAGGAAATCTTCACTTCCTAATTTTAGATTTCTCAAGAAACAGTTTGCAGGGAGAACTGTGATGAGATTATGAAGGCACTGGAACAAAACTGTTTGATTCCTGAAATAAAAAAACAAACATATTATTACAAAAATCTGCACAGCACAAAGCAGTCATGTACAACATACTATAGCAATCAATTTTCATTTATAAACATTAATGATGAATAGAATCAATAATGCATGAAATCATTGATAAAATTCAGACTGTAGCAATCAAATATATGTATCCTATACCAAGTCAGTTAATATTAATCAGATTGTTTTCAATTAATTTTTTTTGCTGAATAATATCAGTATAATATTTTTAAAAATTTCACTGTGGAGAAGTAAATGGAAATCCCAAAATAATTACTAGGTCCTAAAAAAAGCCAAAAAAACAAATATAAAATTAAAACAGAGATCTTCCCTTTCTAAAGGAAAACAATCTGTCCAGTCATGCTACACCAAACCATGGCTCTGACCTGTTCTTCAACAGTACAGAATTCTACGTGGGGATTGCTGTTGGTCCACATTCATCACACTTATACATACTAACTTCTACAGACCAATTCCAATTTGATGTACATTACCTGGAATAAATTATTAAAATCCCTTTAAATGGTGTTCTTTGTTTCCATTTAAAGAGTGTCCCATAGAAACTTCCTGGCCTTTTACAAAAGCACATTTCTGGAAATTGTTTGATGACTTCACATCTCATGTGTTCTAAGAGCCATGTCTTCATTGAACCCAGGGCGTATCTACGTGATGTGATTTGAAAACAAGATTTGTGGAATGCCGCAAGAAGTGCAAAAAGATCTTCCATGTGTTCTACCAAAAAAAAAAAAAAAGTCACAAGCCCTATCATATCATTAAACTCTGTCCATTATCAGATAAAAAGAGCTCTTAAATTTTTCTAATTCAATTAAATATATGATTAAAAAGTACCAACAAAAATTACCTATAGGTTTCTTCTTTGGAAATGTCAGTATGTATTTCCCACTTGAAAGATCTTCTAGACTTAAAAAAATTCTGCCACACAGAATGTAACGATCTTCAGGATAGTTACCATTTTCTCTCTCCCTAATTTGTAGCAGCACAGCGCAACAAAATTTATTGAATGCTAAAAGTGGTGAAAGAGATGTTACAGCAGTAATTATTTGTACACATTCTTTCTTAGATGGTTGTTCACAAACAAAGCTTTGCTTTTCCTCTCTATCAAGGGTCAACTTGATCCTTTTTGCCTCTGATCCTATTTCACATGGCATCAAGTGTGGTTCTGAGAAAGAATCCATACTCAACTTAATCACCCTATTTTGACACTTAATAAGCGGAATGCTGGAGCCATGGGCTTGATCCATTATCAGTGATAAAGTCACATCATTCAGGGACCTGTAAAAAACCCAGAGTTTGGTTTAGTCTAAAAGCTCATTCTTTAAAATCAAATAGATGATTAAATGCCATACAAACAACAATAAAAAATTTTTATTCTCTCCTTTCCTAGAAAACATTATTTCAAGTGTAAAATGTATCGGAGAGTTAAGAGTAAAAGCAAACACATTTTTAAAGGTCCTATGATAGCATTTCTCTTACAAAAGGCAAGCTAAAATACTGTAAATATGCTGGATTTTAGAAAAATATTAAGATAAAGGAATGATATTAATAATGCCTGGATTTTATTTTTGAGGTAGGTTTTTCTCCCTGCTCTTTTTAAATAAGAAAAAAACTACTCATTATTTCTTAAGAGTATATTTTGGTAATGATTTAGAATGCAAACACCTCTAAACTGGAAATTGCATTTTATGTTCCCCTAAAGGACTTAAGTCTGCTTTTTTATACAGAGTATTGTTTATCCCTCAGCAATCCTTTTCAGATTTACATTTCTAACAATTAACAAATATGATACAGGCTTATTTTAGCATATTCCAACATTACCAAAGTTGATAAACAGGTGAGAATGGTGACATGACCATAGAAAGGATTTTATCACAGGAATTTAATACAAGAAATTCCTTTAATATAGGAATTTCACTGTATATATAGTGCATTATAATAAGGATTAAAAAAGAGCTTAAAAATCTTAATTTGTAATAATCATATTGTTAGTATACTATTCTATGAATACTGCCTATATACTGTGAAATGAAGCAAATGAGTAATTATATTGGTACAACTGAGAATTGGGATTTTCAGTGAGGGAGAAAGGATACCGATGCAAGATTGGTGATAATAAGTAAAAACCTTAAAGTCTTTGGTCTGAATTGGAAGTATAAGCATGGACTTATGCCATACTTTATCTCAACATAAACAAAACCACAACCAACCAATCTAACAAAAAATGTATCTCCTACTCCTGCCCACTAAAAAAGCATAGAACAACAACCCACTCAGGAGCAATGAGCACCTTTTGTGCCCAAACTCTGATTTTAAATTATGAACTATATTTGAGGGTCTAACTAAATAATTGATGAGAAGTTTCTCTTTATAGAAGTATTTTAGCCAGTAAATCAAGAAGCAATAATAGAACACAATCATGTTGCAGATCCTAAACAATGGGAGTAAGCAATAATCATCAATAGCTGCTAATATCACAAAATGAAAATGATCAGACTTTATAAGCCTTGTAATGGAAGAAAGCAACTATTAAGTATTCTGTTAACAAAAATTCACACATTAATCTGATACAGTTTCTAGATCTAACTATCAATTTAGAGGAAATACAGGAGACAGAGAAACATGTTAAGCAATATCACAGTATGAAATTAGCAAAATCTAGTCCATAGTACTTCATAGGGTAAACTGCCTGATTTCCTCAAAATATACACTACAAGAAAAAAAAAAGACACACAAAAAATCCCTACAGATTACAAGGAACTTAGATATATCAGTCAAGTCCAATTTATTTGGCTCATGATTTGAAAAAAATATTTTAAAATAAATACAAGTGGAAAATTTGAACATTTACTGGGGGAGTTACTGTTAATTTTGGGGGGTGATTATATTTTTGCAGTTCTTACTTTTTAGATACATACACTGGAATAGTTACAGATGAAATAATATGATACCTTTGAGTGCTTCAAAATAATCTGGGGGCTGGGGGTCAGGAATGCATGGAGGTATAGATGAAACAAGATTAGCAATGAGCTGATAATTACCAGGGCAGGGTGATGGGCAGATGGGATCACCATACTATTCTCTTTGTATGTTTGAAATTTTCTATATATAAAAACGTTTTTTAAAGCAATTCTGTTTGGTATATTAAGGGAATAATAAAAGATGGAAAATATATGAGACAATAAAAAATGACTAGGCAGTTCTGAAACAGAACAGAACTTAACATAAATGCAAATAATAATAATAATTAGAAACTCATGACTGGATTAAATAGCTGAATAGAGAAAACTGAAGATAAAATTAGTGAACAGAATATAGATCAGAAGAAATTATCTAGGATTCAGCACAGAAAGACGAAAATACGACAGAGAGGTTAAGTGACATGGAGCATGGAATGAGGTCTAACAGAGGACTCGCTGGAGTTTCATAAGGAGATAAATACCAGAGAAAACGAGGAAGCATAAATATTTGAAGAAATAATATTTAGGAATTTTTTGAACTGCCAGGAAAAAAACAATTTTCAGAGCCAGGAAGCTCAATAACCTAAAGGAGAATAAGAAATTTGCATCTAATCATGTCATGGTGAAATAGTTAGAAAAAGAATAACAGAATTAACCTAATAAAAGTAAAAGAAAACAATTTTAAAAATCAGAAATTAATAAGCAGGAAACATACAACTAAAGATCACCAAAAATTTAATTATTTGAAAAGACTAATAAAATGGATGAATCTCTGGCAGATTAATCAAGGAAAAAAAGAGACAAAAGTAAGATTTGAAATAAAAAGAGACAATTACTAACAATATAGCTGATAAATACCTAAGAGGATCTTAGAAACACCTTATGCTAACAAATATGATAATAGAAAAATAAGCAAAATGCATTTAAGAATAAATTATGTGAATAAATCTATAACCATTAAAAAATGGAATCAGTAGTTAAAAATCATCTCACAAAGAAAATGCCAGATTTCTACTGCTTTCCAGGTGAGTACAAATGAATAACAAAGAATAGATAATTCCAAATTTATACAAACTGCTCCATAGAACAGAAAAAAAGGAAATACTCCTCAACTCACTTATAAACTGGTATATCCTTGCTATTAAAACCAGGCAAGTATCGTTCAAGAAAATTTCAAGCCAATTTCATTCATAAACATATATTTAAATATTCTTGACCAAATGTTAAAGCAAATTCAGCAATGTATCAAAATGATATAATGAAGTTGATTATCTCAGGAATAAAACACTGGTTTTATAATTAATTTTTGAAAATTGATTAATAGAACATATCATATTAAAGGAAAGAAAAACCCAGATGATCAACCAGCTCAAACAGCTTAGAAATTCACTGAAACAACAGAATAAATCCATATCTCAAATCTGCTAAATGAGTAGTCTGGATTCCTTACTGTGTTAAGCTGCTCAAATACACTGCCATTATCTCTCTATTACAAGGCACTAACTCATTTCTTCCTCTGCTTGCATATTTGTGGTTCAAAAATAATTATTGCAATGCCTGTATTTAGCCTGTTTTGACTAAAAAAAAGCTCTTTGTTAGGCTACAGACAGCATACACATTACTTCCCTATCCATGATTTCAATAGCCCCAAAGAGAAAATCCTCTCAGAGGGAGATATTTTGTTATTTAACTAAGTTTTTACCTATCCACTTTGATCAGTAATCTCTAAATGTTCCTAATACTTCTAAATGTTTTGATTAGAAAGTTCTGTGTGTTATTATTACCACCCTGAAAGTACAGCATCTTGATTTCATAACCCTTATCCTCTTCATATTATTAAATCAATGCATTAGTGTAAAACAGATACTTCTAAAGCTCTACTGGCCGAGAGAGTAGCCACAAGGTACATGTGACTACTGAGCACTAAAAATGCAGCTAGTTTGAATTGTGAGGTGTTATACATGTAAAATACACACCAAATTTCAAAAACTTAGCATGAAAAAATAAATGTAAAATATCTCAGTAATAATTTTTACATTGATTACACATTAAAATGATGTTTTGAATATACTGGATTAAATAAAACATACTGAAATTAATTTCCCCTGCTTCTATTTAAATCTTTTAATATGACTACTAGAACATGTAAAATTGCATGTGCGGCTTGCATTAATTTCTATTGGACAGCGTTGTTCTGGAGCATCAAGATAGTGTTATCATGTTAGAATTTACTTACAGCTTCAAAGAAGATGTGGTTTTCACTCCAACAACCAAGCTATCATCCATTACACGATACCATATCTTCTCTACCAGCTGCTGTGAATCTTGAAAATTGTCTGGTAACTTTTCATCAAAGATATGGGCAGAATTTTCTTCTTCACCCCAAAGTGGAATGAGACATTCCTTACAAAAATATGTTTAAGTAACTGATTACAAAAAAATGTACCAAATATAGCAAAACTAAAAAGAAAAAAAAATCAGCTTACAGCCATGCCTTAAGGCTTAAACATTTTTAAATAAATTATACTATATTATGGATTATATACAATTTACTAAAATAAAATTTATAAAACACATAGAATTAACTATTTACTCAGATCAAGAATGGCATGATTGGAAACAAGATGGGGTATCCAACATAGAGCCAGCCAGGAAGTAAACCTAGAGTCAGTCCATTTTGAAAAAAGATCTGACAATATGTACCCCAGCTATACTGAAAACAATCCAATTTGTATTTTATCAGTGACTTGCACTAAAACCTGTAACTGTAAACTTTTGTATTAATAAAATTGAGAAAGCTATCTTTGGACTGCTTATATTACGTTATTAAGTATAGAATGTCTGATTGCCTTAAGTACTAAGTTTGACAGTTGATACCTCTGACATTTCACCTTTACAGTTTTTTTTTATTGTGAAGGTACACCCTCATTCTTTCAAATGCACATTTTGGCTTGTAATTATGTTTCAATTTTTTTTAGAGCAATTTTTGTGAAACCATGGATAAGTCAAAAATTCGTGGAACCAATGCAGTGCCAACAGCTCGAAATATCAATGAAGTGTTTGGGAAGGATGTGGCTAATGAATGCACAGTACGTCAATGGTTTAAGAAGTTCCATTCTGGTGATTTTAATCTTGAAAATGAGCCATGAGGGTGACCTGAGACCAAGGTGGATAATGATGAGCTGAAAGCTGTAGTGGAAGTGAATCCATCTCAACCTACCCGTGAATTAGCAGCAAGATATGACGTTACTATTCCAACCATGTTGGACAATCTGAAACAAATGGGCAAGGCAAAGAAGCTGGATAGATGGGTACCACATGAATTAAATGAGCATCAGAAGAGAAATTGTCATAAAGCTTGCCTTTCTTTGCTGTCATGACATAAAGGCAAACCATTTCTATACTGTACTGTTACGTGATGAAAAATGGATTTTTTTTGACAATCACAAGCATTCAGCACAATGGTTGGATAGAGATGGAGCACCGAAACACAGTCAAAAACAGAATATTCATCAAAAAAAGCTAATGGTGTTTGTTTGGCGTCCCAGCGTTGGTATTATCTACTGCAGCTTCATGAAACCTGTCAATCCATAACAGCAGATGTCTACTGCAACCAGTTGGATGAAATGATGAGGATGCTTGCAATTAAGCAGCCAAGATTGGTCAGTAGAGACAGGTCAATTCTCTTGCAAGACAATGCTCAACCACATGTTGCACAAACAACACTGCTCAAACTACAGAAGCTGGACTTGGAAACTCTCTGTCATCCGCTGTATTCACCAGACCTTGCACCAACTGACTACCACTTCTTCCAGGCTTTGGACCACTTCTTGCAAGGGAAAATATTCAATGCTCAATAAGCTGTGGAAAACACCTTTCATGATTTCATTGCCACTTACTCTGCAGGCCTCTTCACTGCTGGCATAAGTAAGCTACCCTTAAGATGGCAAAACTGTGTCGACAGTTTAGGCACAAACTTTGATTAACTGTTTTGCTTCTTGTTTGAGATATAGTAAACTAAACTTTTGATTCAAAGTCGGACATTTCATATTTAATGAACTAATAGCTTATATTAAAATTTTATGCTTAAAGTCCAGGCCATACTCACTCATTTCCACACACATATGGATTTATAATATCATTAGAAATTGTAGTATTAGTAGCAGTAACAACATACAACACTTATTGAGCGCTTACTTTACACCAGGCACTGTTCTAAATGCCATTCATGTATCAATTCATTTAACCTTCACAATAACTTTAGTATTCTAGGTCAGTAGTAGTATTATCTACATTTTACAGATAAGGAAAACGAGGCACAGGGAAGTTAAGTAACATGTCCAAGGTCACATAGCTAACAAGTAGCAGCACTGGAATTTGAACTGAAGCAGGCCGGTTCCAGAGCCCATGTTCTACTTTAATCATTACTCTATACTGACTCTCTACGTGGTAATTACTGAAAAAAGATATGGGCACTCAGACAATAGTGGACTAAACATTTTCCTAGGAATCTGACACTTTTAGCTGAGTTCTGAGGCAGGCTATTCATCTGAAATCTGAGGAAATTTTCACCATCTGCCAGGCTTGCTTTTAAAATTAACAAAGTTAAAGGTCCAAAAATGGGGTTTTGCACATAGTGGTTTCAATAAATTAATTTCTAAACATTCCTTCCCCTAATACTGGTAAAATTGTTGAGGGAGGTGGGAAAAGGAAATGGGGAGACTTAATTTAACAATGACTTTCATGAGGTTTCCCAGGAAATTAGAACAGTAATACAGAAATACAACATGTGTTTTTGTTATGTTGTTTACATTAACAGGATCATGTTTTGGACCAAAACCCTTATATGGCTAAGACTGAAATACAGACAAAAGGCATAGACCATGACAGGAATGGTCAATCCAGAAGGAAGTCAGAACTAGGTACTTAAAGTGACTTGAAGGAATAAAATGCAACATTAAGTTTCTCTATGTCCAGCTTTTCTTGATTTATTTGTCATTTAACTATGTTGTATCTTTCTCTGTATGGAATCAATGTACATAAACACTATTTTTTATGAAGTCTGAGGATTTTTTGCTAATTTTCTACATTACTGTACTGGCATAAGTAACTGCAAGGTATCTGAGGAAGTTCTTATAACGGTCAGCCACAAGGAAAAATAGAGTAAAACTATAAAAAACAGATAGGACTAAAAAAATAGCAATTTAGGGACATTTACTAGAGGAAAAAATATCTATCCTTAGAAATGAACAATGCAATAGACTAAAAGAACAATTATAATACTAATGATAAAATTATATCAGCACCAATACAAAGTTAAATCATGCTCAATATATTCTATAAGTTAGGAAATACATAATTTACTTGGATTTTTGATTCAAACCACACAAAGAAAAGTTTCTTTTTTAAACAAAAAGACTTGTTCCCCAAGGTTCCTGATAACTGAAATTTTAATATCCTACAGAATTATATGCAAATTAGTAAAATACTGGCTCCTTAATAAAATACTTTTCAATATCATAAAAGTCCACCATTATAATCTCTGCCACTCTTCATGATCCACTGAGCAACATTTTCTAATATATTCCAATATTCCTATTTAAATAACTCTGCAATAGCTTGCAAATTTTCAATCCATAAAATGATAAAATGGTCACATGATTAATTTTACCTGTTTTGCACTTGCTGTATTATCACCTTTCCCTTGAACCAGGTTTATTAAAGCTTTGCAAGATTTTGAAACAATTTTTTCCTTAAGCAAGAGATGTTGTTGCAATTCCTGAACAGAAGCCAAACTAACCTATAAGGTAGAAAGAAAAATGGTTGCCAGAGACACAATTTCAAATGAAACTGGACATGCTATTAATTCAGGAAGTACTTTCTGCAAATGAGCTTATCAATTCTTTTTTTCTATAGTAGAGAATACTTCTCAGAGCAAAACTTTTATTTATAGATTTTAATTCTCTAAGTACAAAAAATATAATTTTTCTCTTTCAAAGGAAAACATAGCAAATAACTGCAATATGGAGTTTATGTATCAAACTGAGAGAATGTCAGTGCATTAGCATCTGTTTCACTACTGAGTTATTAACTAGAAAACAATATGAATAAAAATCAAGGCTTACCAACACTCCCACCCCCACAAAAAAACCTGTTTTTTGTTGTTGAAGTAATTTCTGCTTTAAAAACAAAACATCCACGTAAGCAGAGATATCATAAGGAATAAAAAAGACCACATTTGACACTGTTTGAAATCCTCTGTTCATATAATCTTTATAGTAAAATCTTAAAGGCAACACATAATGGCTCTCAAACTGTCACAGATTTATTTTTGTGCTAATAAACTCAGTTCTAAGGTTGACTCTACTGAAAAAAACCCTGAAAACTACTGAAAAAAATAATAATTTCTCTCTGAACTGGGCACAGAGCAATCCCTCCTTTTATTACATCAGATAAATAGATTTCAGCACTAAGGATGAAACATTCATAGAACATATTTTGCTGCTGAAAATTTAAAGAGTTGTGTCATTGAAATGATAGAAGTTGTTTCATTTCAGATGGATATCTGAGGCGGTTTAAGTATTAATCTGGCTTTTAATATTAATAAAACATGTTTTTCTAGATTAAAAACAAAATGCATTCCATTTTTGGATTCTTTTTTAAACTAAATTTCAAGGCAAGTAAATTCTTTTTCTTTTTAATGAATGAATAGAAGTTGGAAAGTGAAGACTGAATTATTTCTGTATCTTACCCCATTGCACAATGTAAAGTGTCTACCTAATATTTTAAAACTTATGTTGACCTAGTTCTGCAGGCTCCATATTATTCATACTCCATCACTCATTCTCTCAGTAATTTGTAACTTGGTGGGGAGGGAGATGTACCCATCAGAGGTATGTAGCCACATCTGAGTTGCTAGAGGGGTAAGGCAGGGAAGAAAGGACCATGAGGCAAGATTGAAAATGCATCCTCAAAAATCATCAGTGTTCTCTCTTCCCTCCTCTCCTCGACACAACCCCCACTCCAAGACCAAACAGTGAATCAACAGAATAGTTAAATAATCTATGTTGTGAAGTTTTGTTATAAAACTATGAAAACAGGCACATAAGCAATTTAAATGACATAAACATATACCTCACCTCACTTCCTAGACACTCAATTCCATTTGCACAGCCCATAGATTGTTTATCTTTCCAGAGCTTTTCCATGTACATGTTAAGAAAGCTTTCTTTCTCTTCCACACAAAATCCCACCCAAAACCAAATACAGGAGCATACTGTACTGCATGACACTGAATCTTGCTTTTTTGTTCTTTATTTTGATCTCTATCTTATATGCACAAGAGCACACAATACAAAAAACATTTTACAGACTGGTATTGAAGTCTACACCTATGTAACTCCATCCACATCAAAAAGTACCACTACAGGAGCTGCCTGGGGGCTCTATACAATCACAAATCTCCCTTTTTCCACTACAGGCAATACTACCCAGGCCTTTTAAGATAACTTCCTTGTTTGTCTTCATAATTTTATCACCTTTGTATGAAGTCCTAAGGAATATTCTTAGTTTTTCGTTTTGTTTCTCAACCTTTTATAAATGGAATCATTCTGTATAGATTGGGTTTTAGAGTTGCCCGTGTTATCACTAGAATCTGTAGTTCGTTCTTTCCATTGCGTTACAGTATTACATTGTATAACCGCCACAATTTACTTCTCTGTTCTCCCACTGATGGGCATTTGTGTTATGCCCAGTTGTAGAGTATTACAAACAATGCTGCTCTGAACATTCGTGTACATGTGCGGAGGTTTCTCTAAGGTCCTGGTCTCCCCATTTCCCCTCCAACAATTGATTGGAAAACAAATTTCACGGGAGAAAGAACAGTGAAATAGACTCTAGTTCTAGCTTTGCAAGTCACTTAACCTTTCTGGCTCTCCATTTGTTTCCTCATGTGTAAAATGGGGGGAAGGTAGACTTGTTCATCTATATAAGGTCTTCCAGCACTTAGAACTTTATTATTCACATTGAAAGTTACTGTTAACATGCGGATACCTGAAACAAAATAGACTCTCAACTATCTCTTATCCCCACCTCCCTGCCTTCCCTTTATGTTGCTTAAAACCTTTCAGATTTTCCTTATCTCTGTGCTACATTCTGGATAATTTTTCTACTTAATAATATATTCTGGTTCACTAATTTGCTCTGCATCTCTTTTATCTCTTTGGATTAACTGGTAAAGTCGTCTGTTGTTTTTTTATTTCAATGCGTTTTTAGTTGACATAAATGCTATTTGGATATTTTCTGTGAATAATTACTCATGATGCCTTGTTTCTTTATGTACTTAGTTATTCTGTGGGCAGCTCATCTGCTTTCAAAAATTACTTGTGAGATTTATATGAAGCCTAGAATAAATGCATTTCAAGAGAGAATTTTAACTTTTCTTCTGCCGGGTACCTGGGCACTACCATTTTAGGTTCAATACACATGCTCTTAGAGCAAAAGTAGCATTAGTGCTCTGCTTATCTCTCTGGGTTACAACCTTAAAAGTTGGCTTGATAATTTATGCTTACATTGTCAGATTTTTGAAAAATTTAAAAAGGTTTTTAAAAAATAATTCATCTATCAAGTTTTTAAATAGGAAAGTTGATTCTGCTTCATAAACCTTTCATAAAGTCAGTCATGCTTTTATAAATTAAACTATTTTTGCATCATTTCTAAGTCAGTATAAAGATACACCTTATTATTTTTGACAGCTACATAGCATTCCATGGTTCAGGTAAACCACAATTTATTTACCATACTCCTAATGACGGATATTTAGATTTGGACAAATATTGTTGTTTATAAACACTACATAAACATTCTTATAAAATCAACTTCATTCTTAGAACAAATTCCTAGAAGTAAAACTGTAAGAGAAAAGACATGTGCAATTCATATTTTGATAGCTATAACAAGTTTCCCTCTGAGGTTGAGCCACTTTACATTCCTAACAATACTATATAAGAACGCACATTTACATTCAGAAAATCGATCCTTTGTCATGTGTTACAATTTCTTTTTCCACTATTTGTCTATTTATTTTACTTTGTTCAAGTTACAAAAGTTTTTAATTCATCAGTCTCTTCTTTTATAGTTCTACATCTGTTATGATGCTTTATCTATTATTCACATTCATATCTGTGTTCAATAAGCATTTATTAAAGTCAACTCACTCTAATAATTGGAATAGTTGCAAAATAATTTTAAAAAGGCCTAAAAAGTATAAATATGTATTATCTAGCCTTTTCCAGAAAAAGTTTCCTGACCCCAGGTACAGAAGAAAAAGTTAATTGACATGACAAGTAAACAGACAAATCCAAAAGGAGGGATGACTGGCCTGACCTCCTCATTAGTATCATTTAAAAAAGAGGGGAGACAGCATTATTCTATTAATAGATATAAAGACCAACAAGACATATAATCAAATGTGAGTGTAATCTTTGGTTAAGCCGTGAAAAAAACATTTGTCTTTTTTATTTATTCATTTATTTTTTTGAGACAAGGTCTCACTCTGTTGCCCAGGCCAGAGTCCAGTGGAGTCATCATAGCTTACTGCAACCTCAAACTCCTAGGCTAAAGCTACCTTCCTACCCCTCAGCATCCTAAAGTAGCTGGGACCACAGGTGTGAGCCACCATGCCTGGCTAATTTTTTTGTTTAACTTTTTCAGAGACAGAGTCTCACTATGTTGACCAGGGTAGTCTCAAACTCCTGATCTCAAGCAATCTTCCCACCTCAGCTTCCCTAAGGGCTAGAATTACATGTATGAGCTACCATGCCTGGCTCCAAGAACGTTTTGTGACAACTAAATACATTTGTATATGGACTAGATAGTAAAGAAGATCAGAGGATCATTATTAATTTTCTAAGTGTGATAATGGTATTGTGGTTACATAGAAGAATATCCTTATTTTTAGGAGATTCCTGCGGAAATACATATAAGTATTATACGCAACTTTCAAATGGTTCTGCAAAAATGCACACACACACACAAACACAAACAGATGGGGTCAGTATGATTTTTAAAAGTAACAAATAGTTGAATCTATGTGGGAATACAGAGATAATCACTGCATTCTTGAAATTTTCTGTATATTTGAAAATTTTTATAAACAAAAAAGGCAGCTTACAAAAGAACACACATCTTATAATCATATTTCCATGTCAATTTGCATATACTCATTTAAAAATCTGCAAAACGTACATGCCAAAGTGTTCGAATTGGTTATTCCTCAGTAGTAGAATCACAGGTCATCATTAGTTTCCCTGTAATATTTCTTGGCATAGTCTCAGTATTTTACAGGGAATGTGCATCACCTTGGTACATTTGATAAAAAACAAAAACTCTTAGGGAGTTTCTTATGGAAAATTTGAGGATAAACTGTTCATCTTTTCAATGTGTTATGATTTATCATATTTGCTGCCACTCTAAAAGAGATACCATGGTATACTGATCTCAGAAAGAATGTGTTTTCAAAAGTGAGCTTCTTACATTTTCTCTCATGAGGCTTACTAAATCTATACAGTTTTGATACAAAAGGCTATCATTTTTAGATGATACATTTATAAGTAATGCCATAATGCTTTTTATAGAGGTGCCAAAAAGGTAAAGACCCTTTGAAGTACCACTGTTTCCCCAAGTACTGAGTTGCTTATACTGTAAGGATCTTTCTTTCAATGTTCTTTACTTCATTTAGAATAGCACTAATCAAAAAGTAAAAGCAAAAAGCAAACACTAACTTTTAATCTTCTTTCCAGAGGTGGAATCACCAAGTAATGATTCCCTTGTTTGTCTTCAAATAAATCATCTTCGTGGCAATCCAGTGATTCACTCTAATAAATTTAAAAAAAAAGAACCTAAAACAAATTTTGAACTTGAAAATTCATAAAACAAAATACAATTAAAGTATATCCAGTCACAGGGCAGTTTTCCATGTTATATACTATTTTATAAAAGCCAAATTATATATTTTCCCCCATCATTTCTTGTAACTAGAAAAAAATTACAGATTCTTATTACCACTTAACATTTATATACTGCTTATATAAAGGATCAGCCCTTTTTATAAAATCCTAAATCCTAAAATCCTAACTAGAGGAAATAAGAATTATCCTCATTTTATAAATGAAGAAACTGAAGATCAGAGAGATTTCTCTATAGATGTGAAACTTCAGGGGTATACTTTCCCTTATGCCTAAGATCTCACAATATTTTGAACTGTTAACTTCTTTTAATAAAGCAGTTTCACTTTGTTTTATTCCTTAATCCAATACTGTCACGTGTAGTGGCATAAAATGTGATTTTTGGAAGCAACAATAAAGTTAATTCATAGTATTAGTCTCTTGAGTGACCATCAGATATACTATATTACAAATTTATATCAAAAGCATAGTCAATTTGTATAACATTTGTTGAAAGGAGATTCAATGTATATATTTAAAAGATTGAATGTCTGTATTTTTAAAGTTCAAAAAGTTAAAGTGTAAAATCACAAATACTTAAATGATGGGTCAAAATCTTTTAAGCACTGAAATTTTCTAAAACGATTCTTAAAGTAACGTATAATAAGTAAACAGAACTTACTGAATAGTTTATGTTTGCAAGATTTGTTATTTTAAATGAAGTCAGGCAATCTGAGTTCAAGGAATCCTTAAAAAGTAGCAGTACTTGTTCACTTCCAGTTCCAATAAAGTCATCTATCAGTACTAAGCTAAGTTTTTCCCATTTAGCAACAACCTTAAAGAAAGGGAACATTAAAGGAAGAATAAAGAAGAAAAAAATCAGATGTGAAATAAATATATCCTTTTGTATCGTGTAGTTATAATTTGTTATCCTCAATCTTACAAATGAGTAATGAAAATGGAGTGTAAAAACTAAAATAAAGATATTGGGGGATCAGAAAATATAAGGAGTCATAATAACTTTATAAATAGCAAGGTACTTAGAATATTTTATTGTTTGTCTAGGACTGTCACGTTCTTAATTTCTATATTAAAATTTTATTATAATCTATTTATAAATTCTAACATTTCTCAAGACTAATCTAAATTTTATTATAATCTATTTATAAATTCCAACACTTCTCAAGACTAAATGTTTTAGAAATTCTGATGTTTATCATGAGTAAGAGTTTAGTGAAAATTTTTTCTCTTGCATTGCTAATTTAAGGTTGGCCCTCATTCCCATAAGCCTTAGAGGATATGCATTTATGATCAGAGCAATTACCCAAGGAATTCAGTTGCATTAGGTGACTAGAAGGTACCCGTGGACACTTTAAAAGATCTCTAAGCAGAATAACCTATAACAGAGTCAAGATGAACTTGATACCTTAAACCCTGGTGTCTGTGTGTGTGTGTGTGTGTGTGTGTGTGTGTGTTGGGAGGGGGAATAAATGTAGCTATTATCAGGGGCAAAGATGAGGGGTCCTAAGAGTAGGCACCTCAAACTGTCCTAGCATAATGGAAAGATTTGGTCAGTTTATATTAGAACACGAGACTTTCAAGTTTAAAACAGAAAACAACTTCTTAAAGGTCCACAAAGCTGAAAGCCTTCAGATTGGTCCCCTGGAAAATTAATACCATGAGGATAAGAACCCCCTTCTCCCTGAGGCAGAAAAGCTAAATCTCTCACTCAGAATCCCAGGAGCACAGATACATCATCTAGATTATACAGGAGGGTAGCTTGCATTAGAGCAAGAATGTAAGTAAGGCTCTTCTATTTACATAACCGAATAGCAATCTTATCCCTTTAAGGCTAATTTCTAAAGCCGTGATTTTTTACTTGTACAGGTTAGCAGCCTATTTGTAAACCCCTAACCTCCCTTCCTCCCATGAATATCATGGAGTATAATGAACTATGGGAAGAGACATCAGTAACAAGAATGTGTTCGGCATGCAAACACCAGAGAACTGTGTATGCAGACATATTTGCAAGTTATAGCTCTAGATGAGTGCTATCCAATAGAAATGTAGGTGAGTCACAAATGCAAGTCACATCTATAATTTTAAATTTTCTAATAGTGGTAAAAACAAAAGGTAAAATTAATTTTAATATATTTAACCCAATATATATTTAAAATATTGTCATTTCAATTCAATGTAATCAGTAAAAAAAAACCACTGAGATATTTTACTTTTAGTATCTACTAAGTCTTTGAAACCTGCTGTGTATTTGACATTTATAACACATTTTAATTCAGACTAGCCACATTTCAAATGTTGAATAACCACATGTAGCTAGTGGCTGCCATATTAGACAGCACAGCTCTAGAATACATTAACCTCTATCAATAACACACCGATATCTATGCTTCAGGTATACTTGACAATGACCTCAATTTTGAAATGCCTTCTACATTGATTCTTATCAAAACTTGCAGAGACAACTTCTACTGAAGAAAGCAAGCTTAAGAAGACAAAAGCTAATCATGTATTCCTCCAGACTCAGCTCTGTTTCAAGTCCTATCACGGATTAAACATTATACCTGGGGCTTTTATGAGAGCCTGATCTGGGAACACACTAACCTTGATTTTCATTATTTAATTTATACTTGTCTTTGTAAGCTGGTTTAATTCCTTCTTGGAATGAGGTAGTAAAAGGATAGATGGATCCATAGCCAACCAGAAGGCTGCTTCTGTTGCTTTCTGTTTTGGGGCAAAACTGCTATCAAAGACCCATTTTATTATTTAATAAGGCACTCATTTTATTATTTAAAACTTCTTACATAATACCACAAACAGTAAATTCCTCTCAGAATTCAATGTTAGAAAAAAAAATTTCTCTTGTAGTATGTTCCATTCAATTGTGAAACCTACCATATTTACTTTTTCGTCTTAATGCTAAACTAAGTATAATTGCTCAAATGCAATTACTTCTCCTTAGGTTTTCTGGCATGACTATCTCCACTCCTCTTTATTTCTAAATTCTTAGCTTTTATTACAGTTTTTAAAGTAATCAAGTATTTTACCCTACATTATATCCCCTTTTTAAAGTAGGTGAGTATAAATGCAACACTAAGATAGAGGCATGATGTGCAACAGTGGCAAGGTTAGAAGCACTTACTTGTAGATATCAGCGTGTGATTCTAGGGCTTTTAAAACAGGGCATTTGAAAACAACTTAGAAAACAGAATCCCTGAAGAGGCAGTTAGGGGCTAAATCAGTAGGGACTTAGGCAAGTCATTTGTGGAAAGGATAGTAGTCCATTGTAGGGAGAGACCCTAAAATACAATTTTAAATTAGGGAGGTAGCAGCTACAGGCCCACCTACAAAGACTAATGCAGTCTCCTGCTTTAGGAAACATGTTAGTGGCAGAGCTTTAAAGTGCCCAAGCAGGGGATCCACTTCAAATGAGTGAGGGCTATATTCCATTGAATTGATGAGGTGCAAGGAATTGTTTTTCCTTATCTAGGTGAATAGAGGACCTTGGGTAGGTGCAAGTAACTGCCCTGTGACAGCCCTGGCCCTTGTCTAACATAATAGCTACTGTTTACTGAGCCCTTTTTTGTGCCAAGCTCTATGCAAGATACTTTACAATGTCATTTAATTTAATTTTCCCCTCTCAGAGGCAGGATGATCCCCAATTTCATACAGAAAGAAAATGATTTCACAAGAATTAAATATATCCCTTAAGGTAACACCAGTAAGTGGCTGAGTTGGGATTCAAACTCAGGTTAAATGTGTTCTTCCCATTATACTGATCACAAAAAGAATAACGGGGTATACCAAATGTTTTCCCTCTACCATTTCTTGAAAGGAAAAAAGAACAGAAAAAGACATTTCCAAATAATTTCCAAATAAATGTACAATGTACATTTTTTTTTCTTTTTTAAGACACAGTCTCACTGTTTTGCCTGGGCTAGAGTGCCGTGGGGTCAGCATAGCTCACAGCAACCTCAAACTCCTGGGCTCAAGTAATCCTTTTGCCTCAGCCTCCCAAGTAGCTGGGAGTACAGGCATGCGCCACCATGCCTGGCTAATTTTTTTTCTATATATTTTTTTAGTTGTCCAGCTAATTTCTTTCTATTTTTAGTAGAGACGAGGTCTCACTCTTGCTCAGGCTGGTCTTGAGCTCTGGACCTCAAGCGATCCTCCCTCCTCAGCCTCCCAGAGTGGTAGGATTACAGGCGTGAGCTACCACACTCAGCCTACAATGTACTTTTAAAAGACTGCTTCCAAAATAAAATAGCACAGCTTTCAAATTATTTTCCTTTTGAGAATTTAAGTCTTTTATGTATTAGAGGTTGAATATGTGTTATAGAGATTGAATATAACCTCTATTAACATAAAGGTAATTTATAAGGCAAAGCCTGATGAAACATACTTGCAACTTGGTATTTCTCCCTCCCACACAAAATAACAATTCACATTTTAAAAATGTATTTCAAACTTTCTGTATTTATCAATATTCCACATCAAGCTGATAACATAATGATAAAAATTTTTGTTTAGCTCCTAATTAAGTGGACAAGACACATAAAATAAGGCAGTACCTGCTTTTTTTCCCAAAGTAGCACAAAAATGTAAAAACTTGTATAATATACTAAATTACTTTTGGAAGAGACATTTCTGACTAGTAATGATTTGTCTTGACTTACAAACACTTCAAATCACATAACTGAAGACATTTTAGGCCAAGAGGATGAGACATTACCCAAGTATTAGGGTCAGAGAAATATTATTGGTAGAGATACCCATTTACAAATCTATAATTTTCTATTGATTTCCTGTGGCTTTTTACCTGGTATTTAATGCTCAATACCAGCAAGTATTTTAAAGAAATTTCCAAACTTTACATTAAAAGACTATAACACGTGAACACTAGCTCAAAGGTCAGCTCTGAGTTTCAAATTATAGCACAATAAAAATCTCTAAACAGTTTTGAAGGCCTCTCTGACCACGGGACAGTGCTGGGGTGTCTTTGAACCTATTCTGGTTTAGGAAGCTGCCCAATTCATGAATCATTCTTTGCTCAATTAAACTCTTTTAAATTAAATAATAATAATAAACAGTGGTTTTTAGAAAAAGTAACACCACTTGTCTCTGGAGAACAATTATTAGTCTTTACAGGACAGTGACACATTTCAAGAAATTTTACTCTATATTTTACTTTCAGAAATAAATCAGAGAGAGGCAAGTCTAAATAGATAATTATCAACTTTTAAAAAGTTGAACAACTGATTTTTTCTAGGCTTATCTAGTGAAATCACTAATAATCTTATGGTAAGTGAAAATACACATTTAATTATCACATTAGTAAAAATTGGAAACAGTTATAATAAAAGACAAATAAAAATATAATAGTAATAGTTATATATGTATTTATATATTTCCAAACTGAATGCCTTTCTGAGTCAAAATGGCAAGGCAAAAAACCATTATCAAGTAGTATTCAGATAATTTTAAGAAAAAAGAACAATGTAATATATATAATTTTAAGTATAGCACTAAAGTAGACTTAAATAATAAAATTCCAGGATGAACTCTATGAAGTGTAGGAATATTTAAAAGGTCTAAAACCATCAATTGAATTATTATAAAAATAGGCATCATACCTGAAAATTCTTTTTCCAAACAGCACAAGCATCATTGGACCTAAAGGATACAATGAAAAAGAGGTTTCCTCCACCTGAATCCATAAGTTGAACTGCACAAGGATCTCCAAATGGCAGCTGGCACACACTTTTAGGAGTCCCATTTTGGAATGAAATCAGCTGATTCTTTCGAGTAAGGGCAATTAGAGACATTCTTAACTGGTTGTTGACGATCTCAGCTGCACAGACATGCACACAAGTTACCACACTGCTATAAATAGGAGGGATAATGTATGCATCACTTAATAATTCTTGACTTTCAAGAGAGTATACACAAAATTGGGTATTCCAAATTGCATAATCTGATTGTGAAGGTTCCTGGGTGCATCCTTTCATGGATACATGACATTCCTTTGGTCCCAAAAAAACCATACCTACATTTTCAATCTCCCCTACCCACTCAATAGAGGAAAAGTTAACTGACACAGTAATAACTTTGCCAGTTTTGGAAGACATACAGAAGAATGTGTTGGCATGTCTCCATAAAACTGAAGGGCCATTAAGGACCCTTAAGCCATCCTTCAACTTGTGGCCTACTGTAAAACTCAAACGCTTTTCAAATTTATTGGTACTGTGAAGAAATAGTACCAAATATTTGAAAACATTATTTTTTTTACTGCTTTGTATCAATACATAAGGGAGGTTAATTCCAGTTCTGAAATCTGACACACAGTTGCAACACACAATTTTAAAATGACAGTTTTCTCCCTTCATGCTGAAGAATCCAGTGGACTTCTGAACAAATGATCTTGTTTCTCTGTCAAATACCATTCTTCTGACATGTAATATGGGCGTTTTTGCAGGCTCTTTATCTGAAAAATTTCTGTTAGACAACTGGAAAACAAGGACTTCCCCATTATAACACAAAGGCCTTTCTTGTTCATTAGATGACATTGCTTGTTTGCTAGTCATTCCACAATATCAAGTCTTTGTGTTCATCCAATTTTCAAATGCAAATTGATTCCAGTTGATGCTTTTAAACCTAAAAGAGAAATGAGAAAAACTGCCATGAAGTAGGAAGAATTGAAAACACGTTTCTGTTAGAGAACTATCACACAGGTAACTACAAATTTTATTAAGTAAATATCTTTAAGCTTTTTATACTACTTTGATAATGTCACACATCAAAAAAATATCCTAAATATTACTTCTGTAGATACTTTTAAAAACATAGTTTGCTAAGAATACAAATAGCCATCAAAAAAGATAGGTGAATGTGTTAACGGCATGTATTTAAAGCTTTAGATGCTCTATTAAAAGTGACTTCAGATGTTCTTGCTGATTCAGGGAATTTCTTAAGGGTTCTATTTCTCTCTCTTCTGTTTCAAACCTACCAACTCTAATGTAGTTTCACACTCCCTGCCTTAGTTTCTTTAAAATGACAATGCAGTTAGTTAATGGTTTACTTGTCTTACAGCTCAGTTTCTCCTCAAATATGGTGATTCTTGAATAAGACTTCTCCCATAGCCCAGACACTTGGGCTCCTACTTCCTCGGACTCATGTAGGTTCTATGACAAAAATGAAACCCCAGAAATAAAAATATGAGATGCTATAACAAAGCTTAAAAATATCTCCATATGATAAATAGAAATAAGCCTTACTTTACAAAAACAATGCATTTTATGATCTAATGAAATCACTATTTTTTTTTGAAATCACTATTCTTATTCAAAGTAGGAAAAATTGAGGATTAACACAACTTATTATAATGAATAGAAGAATTAACAGCTATCAATCATTCACACTTACTATATGCCAGGTACAGTACATGCATTATTTCATTTGATGCAACTATTCTCTTAAAATAAATATTCTTATTATCCCACCTTTTAAACAAGAAAACCTTATTTTAAAAAAAGTAAGAAAATTTTCCAAGGTTATAACACTAGTCTACAGTTAATACCAATTGGAAATGGTGCCAGATTTGCAAGAGGGGCCTCTTGACTCCTGAGTCTACATTTTCAACCACCACACTGTCCTGACATGCATTTCATTATTCTGAACAAACTGGTTATAAGAAAATCAACTTGAGAGAATTAGTAAAACAAAGAACAAAATGAATCTCTATAGTGAACACATAAAAAAAGATGTTGAGCTCTCTATTCAGTGGCTATTATATACTGAGTACTAGAAGCCCTAGCCAGAGCAGTTAGGTGAGAGAAAGAAAAAAAGGGCATCCAAACTGGAAAAGAGAAAATCAAAATGTCCCTGTTTGCAGACAACATCTTATATATAGAAAACGCTAAAGATTCCACCAAAAAATTTTTAAAATAAACAAATTCAGTAAAGCCATAGGATACAAAATCAACATACAAAACCCAGTAGCATTTCTATATGCTAATAGTGAACTATCTGAAAAAGAAATCAATATTATATTACAATAGCTACAAAAACATAACATATGGAACCACAAACAACCCTGAACAGCCAATACTAAACAAAAAGAACAAAGCTGGAAGTATCACACTATTTGATTTCAAAACATACTACAAAGTTATAGTAACCAAAAAGGATGGTAGGGGAATTAAAACAGACACGTAAGCAAATGGCATAGAATAGAGAGCATATAAATAAATCCATACACCTACAGTCAATTAATTTTCAAGAAAGTTACCAAGAGTATATGCTGAGAAAAAGACAGTCTCTTCAACAAATGGTGCTGAGAAATTTGGATATCCATATGCAGAACGATGACTTAAATGTAAAGCCCAAAACTATGAAGAAAACGTAAGAAAAATGCTTTACAACATTGGGCTGGGCAAGGATTTTTTAAATAAGATCTCAAAGCACAGGCAACAAAAGCAAAATAGACAAATGGGATTACACCAGTCTGAAAAGCTTTTGCACAGCAAAGGAAATAATTAACAAGAGTGAAGAGACAATGACAACCTATGGAATGGGAGAAGATATTTGCAAACTATACATTTCACAAGGGCTTAATATCCAGAACATATAAAGAACTTAACAACAAAAACAAATATCCCAATTAAAATATTGTCAGAAAAACTTTAGACATTTCTCAAAAGACATAAATATGACCAACAGCTATATGAAAAAACCTCAATATCACTAATCATTAGGAAAATGCAAATCAAAACCACAATGAAATACGACCTCACTCTAGCTAGAATGGCTATTATTAAAAACACAGAAGATAACAAGTGTTGGGGAGGATGTGGAGAAAAGGGAATCCTTACACATGTTTCATTGGATTGTAACTTAATACAGCCATTATGGAAAACAGTTGGGAGGTTCTTTAAAAAATCAAAAATGGAACTAGCATATGATCCAGCAATCCCATTGCTAATATATATCCAAAAGAAATGGAGTCAATATATTGAAGAGATATCTGCATGCCTATGTTTATTGCAGCACTATTTACAATAGCCAAGATATGGAATCAACTCAAGTGTCCAACAATAAATGAATGGATAAAGAAAATGTGGTGTATCCCAAAATGGAAAAGTCCTGGACCAGATGGTTACACCTCAGAGTTTTACCAAACATACAAAGAAGAACTCATACCTATACTACAGAAATTATTCCACAACATTGAGAAGGATGGCATCCTTCCTAATTCATTCCACGAAGCCAATATCACCTTAATACCAAAACCAGGAAAGGACGCAACAAAAAAAGAAAATTACAGATCAATTTCTCTCATGAATATAGATGCAAAAATCCTCAACAAAATTTTAGCTAATAGAATTCAGCAGCACATCAAAAAAATAATTCATCACGACCAAGTGGGCCTTCTTCCAGGGATGCAAGCCTGGTTCAACAAACAAATCTATAAATACAATTTACCTCATAAATAAAAACAAGAACAAAGACCATATGATTCTCTCGATAGATGCAGAAAAAGCATCTGACAAAGTCCAACACACCTTTAGGATAAAAACTCTTAACAAAATAGGCATTGGTGGCTCATACCTTAAAATTATCAAATCCATTTATGACACACTGACAGTCAATATCATACTAAATGGGGAAAAACTGAAATCATTCCCACTTCAAACTGGAACTAGACAAGGATGCCCACTTTCTCCTCTTCTATTCAACACAGTGCTCGAAGTCCTAGCTATAGTAATCAGGCAAGAGGCGGGTATTAAGGGCATCCCAGTGGGTGCAGATGAGATCAAACTCTCACTCTTCGCTGATGATATGTTATTGTATCTAGAAAACCCCATGGATTCTTCCAACAGACTCCTAGATTTGATAAACGAATTTGGTAAAGTCTCAGGTTATAAAATCAATATACACTAATCAGAGGCATTCATATATGCCAAAAACAATCAAGCTGAATCTCAAATCAAAAACGCAAGTTTTGCCCCAAAGAAGTATAGCCCCAAAGAAAATCAAATATCTAGGAATATATTTAACAAAAGAGACAAAAAAACTTATATAAGGAGAATTACAAAACACTAAAGAAAGAAATTCTAGATGATGGAAAAAGATGGAAAAATCTACCTTGTTCATGCATTGGTAGAATCAATACTGTTAAAATGTCAATATTACCTAAAGTGATTTAGAGAATAAATGCAATCCCCATCAAAGTACAAGCACCATTCTTTACCGACCTAGAAAAAATAATTCTTCACTTTGCATGGAACCAGAAAAACCCTTGTACAGCCAGAGCAATCTTAAGCAAAAAGAATAAACTGGGAGGCATCAGTCTTCCAGACTTCAAGTTGTATTACAAAGCAATAATAATCAAATCAGCCTGTCATTGGCACAAGAACAGAAGCATTGATCTATGGAACAGGACTGAGAGCCCAGAGATGAAACCATCTGCATATGGTAACCTAATCTTTGATAAACTAGACAAAAATATACATTGGGGAAAAGAATTTCTTTTCAATACATGGTGCTGGGAAAACTGTTTAGCTACATGCAGAAAAATGAAACTGGATCCCTACCTCTCACCTCTCACAAAAATATACTCAAGATGGTTAACAGGCCTAAACCTAAGGCATGAAACCCTTAGAATCTTAGAAGAAGATGTTGGGAAGACCCTTTCAGACATTGGTCTAGGCAAAGAATTCTTGAAGAAGACCCCCAAAGCAATTTCCACAGCAATAAAAATAAACAAATGGGATCTGATCAAATTAAAAAGCTTCTGCACACCCAAAGAAACTATCACTACAGCAAATAGACAACCTACAGAATGGGAGAAAATATTTGCTCTATACACCTCCGACAAAGATCTGATAACAAGAATCTACCTAGAACTCAAAAGAATTAACAAGAAAAAATCAAACAACCCCATTTATAAATGGACAATGGAGATGAACAGAAACTTCTCCAAAGAAGACAGAATCATAGCCAGCAAACATACAAAAAAATGTTCAACATCTCTAATCATTAGAGAAATGCAAATCAAAACCACAATGAGATACCACCTAACCCCAGTGAGATTGGCCTCTATCAAAAAACCCCAAAACAACAAATGCTGGCGAGGATGTGGAGAGATAGGGACTCTCTTACACTGCTGGTGGGACTGCCAATTAGTGCAACCTCCGTGGAAAAGAATTTGGAGATTCCTCAAAGAGCTAAAAATAGAATTACCATTTGATCTAGCAATAGTATTATTAGGCATCTACCCAAAAGAGCATAAGACATTCTGTTATAAAGACATCTGCACCCAAATGTTTATAGCAGCACAATTCACTATTGCTAGGTCATGGAAACAACCTAAGTGCCCATCAATTCATGAGTGGATTATTAAAATTTGGTATATGTTTACAATGAAATATTACTCAATTTTAAGAAATGACAGTGAGCTAACACTGCTTATATTATCCTGGATTAAGCTTGAGCCCATTATTCAAAGTGAGGTGACACAAGACCGGAAGAATGGGCCCCACATGTACTCGCCATCAAATTGGTACTGACTGATTAACACTACGGTGCTCAAATGGTGGTGGCGTTAGCTAGAGATTTGGGGGGTAGGGGGTAGATCCAGACCTGAGGGATGGGGCGAGCACTGTGGAGGGGAGGGGCATGCTTGAAATGTAGTTGGGGAAGGGAATTAGGGGTCTCAGTAGGGGGAGGAAATCCCCTAAAACTGAGTTATGTGAATATTTGTACAACTTGGTAAATATACTAATAATCATTTAATTGTACACTTAAAATGGAGTAAAGGTGTGATATGTAAATTATACTTCAATAAAGAAAATAATAATAATAAAAAAAACTTAAATAATAATATGCATTTAGGAAACATCAAAGAGAAAAAATGACCAGTTGGTTTTTGTAAAGTTTTCTTTAAAAAAAAAAGACTAAAAAAATTACTTGTATAAACTGAAGAAAATGTACACTTTTCACAAGAGAATTAATTTTACAATATAATGACCAAATCAACTTAACAATATATATCTTTCTTCCTGAAGTATTGTTCAACACTGTACTGAATCAATTAATGGACATAGATTATACAACCTCTGTTTACAGCTGACAATAGCACATGAAGATGTATAAAGAATGTATAAATAAAAACAAAGTGACTAATAAAAAATATGAAAAAATATATTTAATGCAAATATAGAAATCAGATTCTTAGACCAAAAGGTTGATAAAATAAAAATTTTGGTCAGAAAAAAAATTAGTCTTAAAGGTCACTATTTTTCAAATAACAGGAATTCTGGCATTTAGCCAAAGAAATTTAAAGCAAGTGGTATATGCTGGGTGGCCTATCTGTTCTGCCTAAATCAATGCTTTATTCCTATATGTTCCCTATACCAGCTCCCCCCTCCAAGTTAGTTGATATGATCAGTGTGATCAGATCAATTTTAATACTTCCAGTAGTTCAAGAATGCCATACATACTCTTTATAAGTATGGATCATTATATGTGAAAATTATAAAACAGAAAGTAACAGTAATAATCCAAACATCACACACACACATGCCGTTCACATCCGTAAATTGCCTCAAACAACGCCAGACATAAAATGTAGGTAAAAAAGGTAGATACATCAACTAAGATAATACTCAGAGGGGAGAGAAATGCCTGTTACACTAAGAAAAGCTATTTTAAGAAACACTACCTTGCGGCAGGGGACCTAGAGAACCAACATCAGTAGGGCGGTCCCCCACACAGGAAGGAAAGGACTCTGGGTACTCGTGTGTTGGGGGTGAGGAGGTGTCGCTCTACGTATCAGGATGCCTAGCAGCACCATTGGACTAGACTCTACCCACAGGATGCTTGTAGTAATCTCCCAGCTATAGCAACCAAAAACATCTCCATATGGTGCCAAATGTTGTCAGGGCGTGAGGAAGGGGGTTGTACAATGGCCCCGGTCGAGAATTGCTGCCTAAGACCCACAGCCACTCTAGCACCCCAGCTGCGATCCGAGCCCCAAGATGTCAGCCTCGCTCCTGGCTTCAGAGGGAGAATGAGCTTGCCTACACCCAGGACGTCAGACTTCAGGTGAACGGCGCACTGCAAAGAAGAGCAGCATCCCGGACTGATTCCTCTCGGGATTTGGCAAGGAACAAGGCGTCTCCTAAAGTGTGAGTTCACCTGTGACTAGCCCGGGAAAGCTGCTTGGATGCCGCACATCGTCTTTTGAGGTCTAAGCTCTGTAAGCCAACAATGAAAAGAAAGTGAAACTACCATCTGGGCAAAAGTGTTACAGTTCTTTAAAAATGAAGCAGCAAAACAACTCCATGTCTTAGAATGGTATAAGAATCTTGGGGGAGAAAATAAATTGAAGGTCACCACAACCTTTCTTTTGTCTACATATAGGTTATAGTATTTTTAAACCTAGACCTGGTATTTTATTGTTATTAATGTATTGGTTTCCTATTTTTTTAAATCACAGTATCCAGTGGCTGCATCTCTGCTAGTTTGGTCTTAAAAAAGCAGCATCCTTTTGTACTGACTCAGGTAAATTGCTCAAATTGTACATTAGCTAATCCCTGTGTGGTTAAAGATCCCACTTGTCTCGTGAGGGAGGCAGGATCATAACCTGGGAAAACACCAGAATAGTGTGCTGGTTAAGAATAGCTCCATCCCTTTCCTGCCATGTCTCTCCGGCAAGCTATTCTCTAAACCTCAGTCTCTCATTTTAACAGTGGGGATTATGATAGTGTCTACGTGCCGTTACGTTTGTTACGAGAACTCATAACCTCAGGACGCAAGGCCCCCAGTGCAGTGTCTGGTATACAGTAAGGGTTCAATCAATAGTAGATAATGATTTTATTATACAAATTATTAATTGTATTGTCATAATTGGAAATGACCACATACAATTGGCAATTTCATCGTGAGACAGGGAACTGGCAGGTACTGCTTTGGGCATTGCTATCAGCACTGCTAAATTGTGCAGACATTGTTTAACTGAGTCAGGAAGTCTCAAAACAAAGTTTCAAACTACCCTGATCCAAACGGGATGGAGGCACAGCAAGTTACAAACGGTTAGAACCAAGATGGTGGAGAAATTCACCACCTCTTGACCTTCCGGCGTCATTACACACCTCACTACCATAAAGGTTTCTAAGGAAACCTCCCACTCCCATCATGCACCTGATGCCATGACACTTCCTGTTTGACCACATGAAGTCAAAAGGAGGGCGTCACCCTAATTCCAGAAAAACACTGCCCCTACCCAAAAAATAACATGACTATTCCTCCCCTTGTTTAGCCTTTAATTAAGCTGCTGCTTAAACAGAGGGCGGCAGGAACCACGGGGCTGGCTCTGCTCTGCAGAGAGAACTAGCTAGCCTCCAGTCTGTCTGTGAAGTAAACTTTCTACCGTTTCTGAATAAAACCCACGTTCACTTTGCACCGTCAGCTCACTCTTGAATTCTTTCTTGCACAAAGCCAAGGACCCAAGGACCTCAAGTGGCTCCCAGCACTGGGAGTCACTTTCTTGTGTCAACTGTACCACTCTCATAAACTGTTATGCCTCTAACAGTCCAGTAAGTTAGAAGTGAAACTGGAAAAGGCAGCATTCTTTTTGCAGAACAAGGAAATATTCTCTATAAACGCCACATTATCTTTTCATCAAAAAGGAAAATGAAGAGAAAGTGGCTAAGCTCCCTTTCTCAAACCTTCATCCCTTTTTACCTTCCCAGGGTAATGGAACCAAGGCTGGAGGTGTTAGGTGTGGGTAGAGCAACAGTCATTTCCTCATCTGTGTTTTATTATTCACGGGAAGGTTCCATCTTGCAGCCTACACAGAACATACCGTGCCGGGAACAAGAGTGGGTTTGACATTTCACAGGGGCAAGTGACTTTCCTCAGAGCTAACAATATCCTTGGGCTAGAAATGATCTCAAAGTGATTTCTCCTCTCCCAATTTGTCATTCGTGAGAATTTGCTGAGTTCATGTGTTCACCCAATGCATACTGATCAAGGACCATCGCAGGTCAAGAATTTTGCCAGGAGCCGGAGGTATCTTGATGATTTAGTCGGGGCACTCAAAGGCACTCAAGCCCTGAGAAGGAAGCCAACATTCACCAAAAGGATGCATAACTCCAAACGGAGCCAAGAAATAGTTCTCCAAGAGTGTAAGACTGCCCCAGCTTGCAGCGTCAGCGAAGACTTCCCCAAGTTAATGACACAAGAACTGAGCGGAAAGTTCAAGTGTAAAGCTTGGAGCCACATTTTCCAGACTCTTCTAAAGGAGAGGTTCTGTCAGATCTGCCAATGAGAGGCAGTTGTGTGAAATTTGTCCCAGGACTCTGAATCCTGACTGACAGTGTGATGTGGGGGCAGAGAGAAGAAGGTGAGGGTGGGCGGCCAGGTAGAAAAGACACCTGACCAGATGCTCCTGGTTATGAAATGGTGGTGGTCTTTGCCTTCCCCTGGTCTCCTAGAGCTGGCCTGGTTCTTGATCAGCCCCAATCCGGTTCTACAGACCTGAGACTGCGGCTCTGGATTTTCTTGCAGCAAACTCCCTTTTGCTCAAGGGAGCAAGGAGTAGCTTCTGCTGCTCGCGTCCATCAAGCGGTTTGCCCCTGGCAGCACGCCTCGCACTGCTCCCCGCTGCGCTTACATTTAGGATCGTGCGTGTCTGTCTCCCACCCAGACTGTCAGCTTCTTGAAGACTGGAGAATGTCTTGTTTCTTTGAAACTCCAGGACCCAGAGTGGTGACTGACACACAGAAGCACTCAGCAAATGCAAAATGAATATGAGTTTTCACATGTTCAAAACATTAGGTTTGCCAGCGGCCACGTCCTGCACGGAGCCTGAGGCGCGCCGTTGCCATCCACTGGGTTTCCTGTTTCCACACCTAGTGGGCAAGCCGAGCAAGGGCTGGGCGGGTTGGAGGTTATCCTTCCCCTGTTGGTTTTGATTGATGTGGATTGATATTAAGTCATAGTTGTCTATTTAATATAATTTTTTAAAAAATTGTAGTAAGGCCGGGTGCGGTGGCGCACGCCTGTAATCCTAGCACTCTGGGAGGCTGAGGAGGGAGGATCACTCAAGGTCAGGAGTTCAAACCACCCTGAGCAAGAGCGAGACCCCATCTCTACTAAAAATAGAAATAAATTAGCTGGACAACTAAAAATATATAGAAAAAATTAGCCGGACATGGTGGCGCATGCCTGTAGTCCCAGCTACTCGGGAGGCTGAGGCAGGAGGATCACTTGAGCCCAGGAGTTTGAGGTTGCTGTGAGCTAGGCTGACGGCACGGCACTCTAGCCCAGGCAACAGAATGAGACTCTGTCTCACAAAAAAAAAAAATTGTAGTAAAATACACATAAAATCTAACATCTCAACCATTTTTAAGTGTACAGTTCAGTAGTGTTAAATACATTCATGATGTCATTATACAACTATTATCAGCATCCATCTCCTGAAGGTCTTTGTATCTTGCAAAACTGAAATTCTGTACCTCTCCAACAATAACACCCCATTCTTCCTTATCCCCAACCCCTGCAACCACCATTCTACTTTCTGTTTCTATGAATCTGACTTTTCTAGGTGAAAGCATACTGTATTTGTATCTATGTGACTGACTTATTTCACTTAGCATAATGTCCTCAGCTTTCATCCATTTTTGTCTATACAGTAGCATGTGTTAGAATTTCCTTCTTTTTTAAGGCTGAATAATACTCCGTTGTATGTATATACCATGTTTTGTTTATGAGTTCATTCATGGATGGACTCTTGGGATACTTCCACCTTTTGGCTATTGTAAATAGCCTGCTATGAACAGGAGTGTACAAGCATCTTTTCAAGTCTCTGCTTTCAGTTCTTCTGGGTATGTTCACAGAAGTGGAATTGCTTGGTCATGTGGCAATACTATTTTTAAATTTTTTTTTTCAATGAATAGAGAGACCTTTGGAAAATTTTTAAATTTTTGAGGAAGTCCCATATCGTTTTCCGCAGCAGCTGCACCACTTTACCTTTCCACCAACAGTGCACAAGGGTTCCAATTTATCCATATCCTTGTTGGCATTTATTTTTTGAGATGGGGGCCTCACTATGTTGCCTAGGACGGACTGGAAGTCCTGGGTTCGGGGGATCCTCCTGCCTTGGCATCATGAATAGCTAGGACTACAGGTGCCCGCCACCAGCGCCCAGCCTATTTTTTATTTTTTTGATAGTAGTCATCGTAAGTGCTGCAAGGTGGAGTCACTGTTATTTTCTGCTTGCCTATTTTTCTGGTTTAATTCAATTAATAAATTGAAAATAAATCTAACCATAATAAAAAAAATTAGGTTTGCCAATAGTAAGTATAAAAGATCAACTAGATGTTTAAACACCAAGAAAGAGCTCAACTGAGTCAAAAAGTCCGCCGCATCTTAGTTCAATTTTACACTGACATGGAAATTTCTAGGTTCTGTAGCCATCTTCTCAGGTACTACTTTGTTTTTGTTTTATAAATCTCATGAAGAAACTCAGTACTTCCGTAGCATCAGAATTTTCACCACCACACTTCCAGATAGGTATAGTAACACTGCTGATGCGGGCAGGACCATACACAACACTCCCAGGAGCTAACCCCACTCACCCCTCCCTGCCTTTTCCAATCCACAGTGTGATCCATGAAGTTCAGTAAGCAGCCGGTGAACTTGGCTTCCAGAGAGATCACCATCTGTTTTTCTACCCCTAATAAATAAAGCACTTCTGCTCTATAAATTCTCATTGTCTGTGGGACTGAGGCCTAGAATGAAAATGGAGATAGAATTTTTGTCCAATTTCAATGGCTTTTTAAAAACATGTCTTG
The DNA here is from genome assembly GCA_963574885.1 of Lepilemur ruficaudatus. Taxonomy (NCBI): domain Eukaryota; kingdom Metazoa; phylum Chordata; class Mammalia; order Primates; family Lepilemuridae; genus Lepilemur; species Lepilemur ruficaudatus. Next base: position 63,811 of record CAUYRT010056918.1, on the reverse strand, counting down.
GGTAGCAAGTTTTTGCTGCAAGAATCTATGAGCTGCCTAATTTGCTGAATTTGATCTGGTTCAAATAATGCTACCATGTCCTCAAATCCTGGGCATTATACACTTTCCAAATGTACAATGTCATCAAGGTTTCACGACATTGTCTACAAAAACTCAATAGCCATATAGCACTTCATCAGTTACAGTTTTTAAATTCAGGTATGGGAACAGAACACCAAGGCTACAGCATGAAAACTATACTGCTCTTCTGATTTCAGTATCGTAGCCACAAGGGGATATTCCACTAGACACTTTTCATACATGCACATTTTTGTCCCCTACTAAAAGAACTCTGTATCTTAGAATTACGGAGTAGAGCCAAAAAATATGACGGTAGGGATAAAAATCCACTCTGGATGATCTTGTCCTCTTACAAAAGCTTGATCATAGATGTTCTGCCCCCTGGGGTTCTCTATTCAGCCTCACTTCCTTCCTCAAGTGACGAAATGCTTAGAGCATCATGTCCATGCCTGTCTACATGGCTTAGGCAGGACACAAGACCATTGCGACCCAGAGCTCTGCAGGCAAAGCTGACAGATACAAAGTGCAAGCCTAGCTTCACCAGGTTAAACATGGCATCAAAACACAATGCAGATTGCCAAAGAGTCTATGAGAAAGAAATACTAATACTGCACCTCTGACACTGAAATGAGTTTATCACTCTTCCATGCCAACACACCCCAATCCCAAAGCTCATACTGTTTCAATCCAGGCCTGCCCTAAAACAGCCTATTGTGCTAAATGTGGTCTAAGCTCCAAGCAGTCTCTAACCCCAAAGATGATGTTTCATTGGCCCATGACCTTCTATATCAATAATAGATTTTGAGTCCATTTCCAAATTGTTTGCATCACTTCTCTGGGGATTATTTTTCTTTCACATTGCAGGCATAATAGAGGCCCTGCTGCTTTACTATATTTCCAGTGGTTTTATTTCCTCCTCAAATGTATGAGTAAATACTTCGTTAAAAAACTTCAAGCTGAGTCGCCTCTCCAAATATGCATGAAACATTTCCACATGCATTATCTACAGGATTTAAACAAGTGAAATCATGATCATGTTGCCAAAAGGAGGCATAATATACAACTTTGTTCTAGAACTCCCAAACTGGCTCCCGAACCTTTGAGTCTGGCTCTGGGGGAAAGTTTAAAATTTTGCAAAATATTTGAATCAGCAAAAGTGGTCATTTGTCACTTATGCATTGAAAGTGCCATCCCAAAATTGTTACTAATAAAACTATCATTTATTCCTCAAGAACGAGAGCATTTAGTCTCAACTCCTGACAAAACAAACAGCTGTAATATTCTTCCTCAATTCACTCTCATGACTGGTGTTGTCATCATAAAAATTGAGGTCAAAAGGAAAATGAGGCTTGTTAATTTTCATCAATCATTTTATTCTATTTCCCCAAAGATAAAAAAAAAAAAAAAAAACTTACATCTAGGCTGTGTGACCTTGGGCAAGCTTACCATAAGCCTCGATATCCTTGGATTAATAATTGTACCTAACCACATAATGGTCACAAATAAGTAAATAGTACATGTAACAAGCATTTTTGAGTATCCAGCATACAGTGTTCAATATAAGTATGTTCAGTCGATGTCATTCTTTTGTTATCATTTGCTGCTGGAGATTTTAAATGAAAAATCTTCTTTTGAATTTTTAGAATGTGCTCCAAAACTTGCTGGCAACCGTCTCTCTGTTCGTCCCACCTGCCCTAGGCAGGCCCTTTGATCCAAGGGTCCTTAGTCACTTTTTCTAATTATCTATATCAATTAGCTGGTGTGCGAAAGGGGGACCCAACGACCAAGACTTTGTGCATAAAGATCTCTACAGAAATGAATTAATAATATAGCCCATCAAGTTGCCAATATCCTGAGAATTCCAAACAAATGCAATTCTCTACTTTTCAGTCTTCGGTGAAATCTCTATGATTTGCTTTAAATCTAACTGTATTTTTTAAATGCAAGCCACATTATTCTGTTCGTGAATGTACCATTTAGGCTCCTGGTTGACCATAATAATACAGGAATGCATTGGGAAGAGACTGGCTGGATCTCAGAGTTTAGGAAAGACTAGAGTACATTTATGAAAAGGCAGACGCGTGGGCAGGTGGGGGTGGTCTAGGTATTAGGAATTTGTTGTAATGTCATCACAGCTTTGCCACAGGAAAAAAATGAGTGCCTTAGCTCCGTCCTTGAATCAAATTCACAGGAAAGAGTGTTCCTGGCAGTAAGGGGTGGGTATGTGACCTAATCTCGGCCAATCAAAGGTTCCTACTAGAGACTTTAACTCTGGAGCAAGTTCATTTATTCATTCAACAAATATTTATTGAGCATGTATACCTTCTGTGTACTAAACATGTAATAATAATTAGGGAAAAAAGACTGACCTGGAATTTATATTTGAGTAATATAAATGAAAAAAATTCTTAAAATATACATCTGTCCGATAGTGATAAGTTCTACTTAGAGAAACAATACTGCATAAGGGAATACAGAAGTCAGGAATGGGGGTGGTCATGCTCATTTCTGCAGGATGGACAAAGAGAGCCTGTGACAAAGTGCCATTTGAACAGAGACCTGATGAAACAAAGGCATAGCTCCGTGGCTGCTTAGAGCAGTTCGGTCCAACAGAAACAGCGTGAGCCGCACAGGTCATTTTAAACTTTCCATAGTCACATTGAAAAAGTAAAAAGAAACAGGTGAAATTAATTTTCACAATATACTTTAGCAGATATGTCCAAAATATTTTCATTTCAACATATACTCAACATAAAAATTATTCATGAGAGATCATGCATTCTTTTTTTTCATAACAAGTCTTCCGCATCTGATGTGTATTTCACACTTGCAGCGTACCTCAACTCAAGCCTTACGGTGACACATGGCTCATGGCTACCACACTGGGCAGCATGGGTTCAGGAGGAGAGTGTTCCCGCAGAGACTGCAGCAGTGCCAGGGCCTGAGAGCACGTGCCTGACGTGTCTGCAGCACAGCACAAAGGCCACCGAGGCTGCTGTAACCTGAGCAAAGTGGAAATGGGCAAGACAGGAGTTCCAATTGGTCAGAGGGAGCCGTAGGCCCTTGTAAGGACTTCCACTGTTACCCTGAGTAACGAAGAAAGCCACTGGAGATGGGGACAGCTTCATGGGGCTGTGACCTGTGCAACTGCACAGGGCACCGTGCTTGGTTTAATATTCTCCTACTAGTATCAAGAAATTCTCACTTTTTGCACAGGGGCTCCACCTTTACACTATATGTACTGAGCCCCACCAATTATGTAGCTAGTTGTGACCACCGAGTCTTGATCAGAGAGTGACATGAACTGTTTTAAGAAAAGATTACTCCCATTTCTGTGTGAAGATCAGGCTGTAGGAAACATAACGGTGGAAACAGGAAAAACGGGATGCTACTGATCTAAGCCAGGTGGGAGATGATGGTGGCCAGTGACACCAACAGCAGGGGCCAGTTGATTCCATTGCCTGCAGCTGCAGCACGGTGCTGGCCTACATGCCTGTTGATGGCAGCATCCCCGCCAGCATGCCGGCGAGCACCCACCACTGACTTCCGCCCAGTTTCCATGCCGGGTGCCTGTTCATCTGAGAGCCCTTGATCTTTCCAACATACTCTCTTTTTCATAAAAGAGCAAGTATTGGTTTCTCTTCTAGCCTACTTTTTTTCTAGGAAAAGGCAGGACATTCAATGGTCCCAATGAAACTGTACACAGCAGCAAATGGGAATTTTCCAAGAGAAAATCGGAGTGTTGTCACAAAACCAGGGTGCTGCATAATGAGGAAAATGAGCTGAGGAAGGAAGGGAGGGAGAGAGGGAGGGAGGACCCTAATAAAGTTGAGCGTCTCCTGGGTTGGACCACTGTGGTTGGAACTTACTATACATTCTTTCCATCGATTTCAATTAAGCAATGGGCGTAAAATATTACTCCTGTCCCTCCCCAAATCTACGTAGGTTTGGCAGGATAGCGCCTACTAAAGTTTATGTGAATACAAAATGCATCTAGAATACATTTAAGACACACAAAATACTTTCCTAACTCTCAGTAAGGAAAAAGGAAATATTAGCCAACTGTTCTGATGTTTTATCATTTCTGATTTGTATCTAAATTTGTACAATTACTCTATGTTTATGCTGGCAAATGAAAATAAAAATCATTACTATTTAGTTTCTAGGTAATCAAATAGAAAATTCATCAGGCCATGCAAAAAATAATATTCCACAACTACCAGTAAGTGAATTACAAATAAAAAGTTTACACTCCCTAATCTAAAACTCTTAAAAAGATATTTTATTTTCCATGTGCTCAAAATTTTTCTAAAATGAAAAAACATGGATGATGCCAATTCCCAACTTGAAGGCCGTATGTGAGCTGCTCACCTTTTTCTGAAGAACGTTGATTTTTCTTTCCTTCACCTCTAACATATCTTTCATGTCACGAATCTCTCCAGCCAGCGTCCCCTTCTCTTCTGTGAGGTCCTGCAGCTGTTTCGTTTTCTTATTGAGAAAAGTTTCCTTCTCTTCCAGGCGTAATCTCAGCGCATCTACCTGAAATCAGGAAAAAGAAGGTTGTGGTCTTACAGAGAGGTCTGCAGCACCATCAGCGGCGGCCGTGGAGGAGCAGGGCAGCGGCACGCACCTGAGCACCGTGCCAGGGAACCCGCGCTTGGGCTCGCCGTGCCATTTAACAGCCTATAGCTGTCTTAATTGTCATTTTCATTGTCAACATTCTTTAAAAATACAAGGCTTCTATGAAATAAGACATTGTGAAATGGTAGTATATTTTCATGTTTGTTTCCCCACTTACAGGAAACAACATGTTTATTTAAGCTGGGACACAGAGCACAATAATACTCCCTGTCTCTGAGAGCCCAGGGAGGGTAAAATGCTGCTGTGTTTTGCAGCATCCTCCAGGAATATGGAAAACGTAGGGAGCCACGCCGTGGACATCTGGGAGAACAAGACTGACACGTGGAGAAAACCTCCATATTTATATGAAAAATACACGTTGCCAAGAGGAAGTCAATGCTGCTGGAGGAAGAAAATGATGCAGAAACAAAATACCCATTCTCCAGCTATACGAAAGAATGCTTTCTAAATATTTTTAAAGAAAAAAGACCAAAGCATATCAAAAAAAGTCCCTCTTTGCACCTTAGCTCAAAAATTAGAAAATTACAATTCATGCTTTTTAAATGTCATAATAAAAGGAGAAAACATAAGCTTTATTTTTATTTAATATTCTGAATACCATGTGCAAAAAAAAGTTCTATTTCTAGACTACTGAGATTAGATCATAGAAAAAATCACTAGGGTGGTTAAAAAATGAGACAATCCAAATAGTATGAAGACCATCAGAAGATGATTTTAATGCCAATCCTTTATAGCGTTTTAAAATTCTGCTTTATTGATCTACAATACTATATTTGGCAACTATATTTATAAATACACACTAGTCTTAAACACACTAGTCTTAAAAAGCAACTATGACAAACACTTTATTTGAAGGGTTATTGTCCTTATTATTGTCAATAACAGACTACAAGATTTCCAAGGAAATTATTCTCAACTGAACAATGACACTTAATATATTAGTCCCAAGAATTTGCTTTTTTATTGAATGTAAAAAAAAAAAAAGACTAGAACCGTTTGCTACAATTATTGTGTTGCCACTTCAGCAGATACTACTGTTATGTTCTGAATGTTTGTGTCACCCAAAATTCAAATGTTGAAATCAAAGCCCCAGTGCAATAGTATTAAGAGGTGGGACCTTTAGGAGATGAGTAGGTCTTGAGGGTGAAGTGCCCATGAAGGGGATCAGATCCCCTCTCAAAGAGGCCCAAAGGAGTTCACGCACCCCTTCTACCACATAGGACATGAGAAGGTGCCATCTATGAAGCAGAGAGTGAACCCTCCCCAGACATCCGATCTTCTGGTGTCCTGATCCTGGACTTCCCAGCCTCTGCTAGTCAGATATAAATTGCTGTTGTTTATAAGCCACCCAGGTACTTTGTTACAGACGCCTGAATGAACTGAGACAACCACCGTGATTTATTTTTTCTGGATCGTTAAAGACACCTTAAATGTGATCATATGTAAAAGCCAGGTTCAGAACCATCCATGGGTTCCAGGAGTTAACTCCTCAAGGATCTGTCCTGGTTACTTTGGAAAGAAATACATGAAATAACTTGTGGTTAGTTCCCTTGATGTGGGAAAGGAATATACTATGTTTCCTACTACAAATCAAAATTAAATAAGATCATACAGTGAGTGTAAAAGATGCGCACTCAAAATTTTTACAGAAATGTTCATAGCAGCACTGTTCATAATGGATCACACTGGAAATAATCAAAATGTCCATCAGCAAGTGAATGGATAAACAAAACTGTGGTATATTTATATGGAATACTATTTACCCATTAAAAGGAATGAACTACCAATACAACAACATAGATGAATCTCAAAAGCGTGTCGAGTGAAACAATTTAGAGGATTGATTGCATGATTCTACTTCCACTTCTATGAAATTCTAAAAGAGATAAAACTAAACTACGGCAATAGAAGTGAGAGCAATGGTTGCCTGAGGTGGGAGGTGGGAAGGACTGATTCCAAAGGGCCAGGAGGGACCTTTTTTTCTCTAAATATATTGGGAGAGTGGAGAGTGGTTATATGTTGTACAGATTAATCAAAGCTCATTGAACTATACAGTTTAATCATTTAAATTTAAATTTCAACGAAGTTGAAAAATATATGAGTATATAACTAAACATTAACAAACATCTTATGGTGATCTCTTTCACGGAAAGAGACCAAAATAAAAAACAAAAACCCACCCTGGCAACTAAATTATTAATAATAAATGATTAATGCGATATAACCCTATTGGGAGAATGAAGGTTATATGATTGGGATGGTTGGGATAGGGTTCAGTTCACATAGGTGATGGGATGTTGGGGTGACAGAAGGGCTTAATCTTCACCTTCCACACCAGAAAGCCAACAGATAGTCGCTATATCAATAATCAGGAAGTAGAGATACAAGCATATTATTTAGAGATAACAAAATAACCAAACACAGGGAGTTAAAAGGGTTTGCACTGGGGAAGAAGAAATGAGACAAGGGGAAGTACATGGTCGCTGCATCTCATAACCAGTTCTGTTGAATGTCTCACTTCTTTATACTACAATCAAGTAAAATTCAGATGAAAAGAAAAACAAAAAGGATGCAAGAATACCATAAGAAGTCAATAGGAACAATGCGAAGAGGACACTTGGGTTTTAGGCCCAGTTCTGCTTTCACCTGGCCACGAGGACCAGAAAAAATAACTCTCACTTCCTCCCACCCAGCCTTCCAGCCTCAGTTTCCCCACCTGTAAAACAAAGAGGTTAGAACAGATAGTGCTTAACGTTTTATGATTTTAAAGACAGGAATCAGTCTTTGGTAGAATACATCATGGAATGATGATGACATGAGAGATAACAAAAAGCTATTAGAGTAGGATCTCCCTTTCTTAGTTACCCTTTTCCAAGAAATGGGTGCCTAAATTGTTTCCAAAGGTCAAAGGTGGTGAGGAGGTGGGTGAGCAGAGTTTTTCCAGTTTCTGGCCCAGAGATGAGGACGAAGCTGGGCAGTCCCAGCAGGGGAAGGGGTGATCACAAGTGCATGGAGCCCCCAAAGCCAAGAGGGTGAGAACTACAGGTGCCTCCAATACCAGAGAGCTCTGCCTCTTCTCACACAATAGTCACAGACATAGAGGATCTAGGAAGGTGGAGGGGGTACTCATGTCTCAGGGGTCTTCTCTTTCCTAAATGAAAGTGGCCTATTTTGTTTAAAGTGACCTTCATCTGCCAATCTAGAATGACACCACTACTTCTCTTTTTTATCCTAGCTAATGAAAAAAAAAATAGGAGTTTGACTTTATGCATAAAGAATAGGCATAAGGTAGATTCTTGGAAATTGTTGGAAATGCTGAGCACTCCAGGTTATAGCGGTGCTTATAAGGAGTTACAATCAATTGTAGATATTTGCACACGGGCTTACCAAGGCTCAGTGTGATTCTGAGAAGAAACCCGTGACTATGGTCCCATTACTCCCCCATTCCAGCTGTCAAAGTCGAATGGTCTCTATCTGGACTAAAGGAAATGCCCAATATCCAAACTGTGATATAAATAAATTACAACATGGGAGGTAGTGAGTGGTGCTGGAGAGAGTTTAGAAAAAGAGACTGTAAGGCTGAGAGAATAAGGAGCTCTTAAAATTATTTGGCATTGAGTGAAGAGACAGAGAAAGCTATTTCACATTCCCAAACATTTTAACTTTTATGTCTCTACCTGATGTTGGGGTATAATCTAGACTTCAAGGCTTAACATTGTAACACTTTCTTGCCATGTGTGATCTATCAGTGCCCTGCTGCATCTTCCTGAGCCCCAGGGATATTAAAAAGCAACCCTAGCCGTGAGAATATTTCTCCAGGAACAAAACAGAGAGTAAAGATGGTTGTGATCAACACACTACTCATCACACCCAAACTCAACATGGCAGGAGGGAGTCTGTGCCAGCTGAGGTCTTCTTTTTGGGAATTTACTTTCCATGTGCCAGAAAGCATGCACTTAACTTCAAAGGAATTTGGATCATGCCCTTCAATCACCTTCACTCTAACTTTAGAACTTTGCACAGTCTCCTAGAATCAAGAAATTAAAAAAAAGAAGAAGACCTTCAAGCATTAAGACAAAACTTTGACCTGAACCGCATCTAATCTCAACCAACATTAGCCCAGTTTGCAGTAAGCAAGCATGACATCATTTCTGAAGTGAAATATGAACTTCCAGATGGTACAAAACCACAAGCAGGCACACAAGCCTTCTGATGTACAGAAGTTTAAATACAGGGAATATCAATTAAAAATTAGAATATGTAGTTCCAAACTGGGTATCAATGAGTGGGATTAAAGTTCCCCTCACTAACATTCCAACTTTACTCAACAGTGTATATCATTTAAAAAAGAATCAGAAAAGCCTTGAAGTCTAGATTATATTCCAACATCAGGTAGAGACATAAAAGTTAAAATGTTTGGGAATATGGAATACCTTTCTCTGACTCTTCACTCAACACCAAATAATTTTAAGAGTCCTTGACTTTCCCCGTTAAACTTTGGCAGTTGTCTCAATAATAAAACTTGGCAAAGCAAAGAGCACCATCATTTCCCAGAAAAACAAAAGAAAATTAGAACTGTATGATATAGTCAGTACACAAAGACCCATAAGGTCGAATTTTCAAGTTTTACATATGATTTAACCACATGGGAACTAGTCACCTAATGTTAGAACTAGGACAAGCTTTCCATTTTAGGAGAATTACTCATTTCCCTTTTATCCAGTTGTGTGTGTTGTGTGGTGTGTGTGTGTGTGTGTGTGTGTGTGTGTGTAAGAGCATGTGACATAGGAAATTTAACCTTTTATCTGGCAATATAAAATATAAAACATTTGTTATCACTTCAGTTCCAGGTAATAACTTGAAAGAAAAGGGCCATGGCAATGAAATTGGCAAAAATTGCCAAAATCAGAGTTAAGCGTTATTAATCTTCATGTCAGCACCCAGGAATTATAACCAGTTCCAACGGTGAGGTATGTTTCTAGAAGTTCTATACCTAAGGCCCCCGACCTTTCTGCCATATTTCATGCGGGCCTTCAGAAACAGTTTCAATGCCGTGACAAAACACAAAGTGCTACTTGATGCGCCATAAATAATTTTTAAAAATCAAACAGCTCATTTCAATCTTAAAATGACTATAGCAATACTTGAGAGAAAAAAATACTTGAGGGAGTAAAAGGGGCCACTTGAAAATTTTCACAGATTAAATACTACTTGCTTGACAACACTTCAAGAATTGAATAAACACTGTATCATAAAGAACAACTTTAAAAGAAAATGAAACTGGAACACTCACAAAAGCTCCCAATGTAGTTTTATTTCACATTCAATGTTTCATTTGTTTGTTTTTCCTAATAGAAGACTTGGGTCAAGGGTATATTTGAATTTGATTCAACTTGCAATCATTCAGTTGGGGAGACAGTTTTAAAGTTGGAAGTATGCATAATGTACACAGCCTTCAAAGACACAAACACTAAAAATAACCTAAAACCTAAAACTCACTGTGGTAGTAACCACTAGTTCTCACTCACATCCAACTCTCCTTTCCTTCCTGAACACAGACAGGAAAGATCACACTTCCCAGCCCCCTTGTGTTTTATTCATGAAATGCAAGCAGAAGTGAGGTACAACACTTCTATCTGTGCCACCGCACACTCTTCCTCTTCCTCAGGGATTTGGAGGTTACATGTCCCAGATGGTGGAGCTACAAGATGGTAGAACCTCCCTAAGTCTGGACCCTCAAGTGACCAAGAGAAGCAGAATCCCCCCACCCAATCCTCAATCCCTAACATTGGTTGGATGTACAGTATGATGTGTAACACAACTCAGAAATTATTATAATAATTTGCCCTGGTTTTGTTAAAAAGTAGGCACCTTAAAACTAAAAACTTCTGTTTGTCTTAGAGATTACCACGAACCTAAAGAAATAGGGCCACTGTACCTCCCTCCATTCTTCCTACCTGTAGGACCTTCTATTCCCCTCTCCTTTTGACCCAAATCCAAAAAAGGAGGGGAAATGACAGAAAGCCAAGGACAGAGCGAAAAGACACAGCAGCAGAACCTTGGGGGAGTGGGCACAGGGGTTAAATATCAAGGCCCTGGGAAGAAGACAGAAAGAGATTGAAGAGGAAAGATCCCCTTAAAGCTCATCAGCTTGAGCTTCAGTTTGGATAAGCAAGTGGCTCAAGTGCACAACTCTGTTTGGCAACACCCTTTGCACTGCAAATACAGATAGGCTCAACTGACTCCTAACAGTGGCCTTCCAAATGTCAAGAGCATAACTCAGGTGTTATAAGCAAAATGGGGACAATAACAGTACCTCCTTCATCAGGTTATCGTGAGGATTAAATTAAATAACACATGTAAAGCACTTAGCACAGTGCCTGGCACCTAGAAACACACGATAAATTTTTGCTACGGTTATTATATTTTATTATTCTGATTTCTACAGCCTCTAATCCAGTGATTTACATACTGCAGGAATGCAATAAAGGTTGCTGATCAACAGCCCTGAGGAAGAGTGGAGAACCAGCAAATAGGGTTTTGTGCTCTAACGTGTACCAGAGTGTGATATTGTTTGATGTTTTAAAATATTTCAGCATATGCTGTATGATATTTGTGTCAGTATGAAAGGGTACCTGGGTGGGTGGGTGTATTTCCCAACTTGAAATAAATTCACCAGGGGTAATTATTTAATAATTAACTATGAAAGACTTTAATTAAAGGCTAATATTCTAGAATCAGTTACTAAAACTGTCTCAGTATTCTTTATATTACTATTTGACGGACACCTGAAAATTGGTCAATTAACTTCTCATCATCCACCCTCTCCCACCCCCATGCTTCTGAGTGGAACTATCACTCCACACTCCAGGTACATATGATGTGTACACATTATTTAGCTAACACTTATAAGTGAGAATATGCCATATTTTTCTGAGTTGTTTCACTTAAGATGATGGCCTCTGATTCCATACATGTTACTGCAAACAACATGATTTCATTAATTTTATGGCTGAGTAGTAATCCCTTGTGTATATATACATTTTCTTTACCCAATCACCTATTGATGGACACTTAGGTTGACTCCATATGTTTGCTATTATGAATTAGGCTGCAATAAACGTACGAGTGGAGGTATCTTTTCTTATATAACAATTTCTTTTCCTTTCAGTAGAAACCCAGTGGTAGAATTGCTGGATAGAATGGTATTTCTATTTTTAGTTCTTTGAGAAATCTCCATATTGTTTTTCGTAGAGCCATACTAAATTTGCATTCCTACCAAGAGGGGATACAGCCTTTTAATAAGACAATCAGATCTGTGATTTATTGGACCATATATACTTGTAAGCAAATGAGTATTATGTCAATATCATTAATAAACACAAGTTTTGGGATAAGAGGGAAGTAATACACATATAAAATCCAAGAACTTAAATAAAAGTCTTATAATACTAAATTCAAATTGGAAATATAAACACACATGATGCATTTTCTCTTTCCAGAATTATTTTCTAGCTTTGTCCACTAAAAAGACTTAGAAAAAATTGACCACCTCAGTAGCAATAAGAACCCACCCCAAATGCCCAGATTGTGGTCTCTAAAAACCATTTCTCACTAAAAGAAATCCATGTTCATTGTAGAAATAATTGATTTTAGGTTTGGGGCAGGAATGTACAGGTGAGTACAGAGCACCTTGTTGAGCCAGAAAGCAAGGAAGTTATTAAAGACCAATACAGTCTTGTTATCGGCCAAGGATGGGATAATTTGAGCATTTTTTTCTTAAAAATTTTGTTCTACGGAAAACAGACACTCGGGAACATGAATGCAGGCCGAGGGCATGCCCTTCTACTCTTCGACTTCTGCAGCTGCTAGGGAGCTGCTGCAGTGGGCCAGAGGGAGACAGGGGGACGGGGCACATATAGCTGTGTCTGAGATGTAATCAGGAGACAGCTGGCAGAACTGAGGGCTTGTATGTGTGGGGGTGAAAGAAAGGAAGACATCAAAGATAACTCCTGGATTACTGGCTGGAACTACTCAACACATAGTGGAATTATTGCCTATGCTGGGAAAGACTGGGGAGCATCAGACTGGAGGGAAGGAAATCAAGAGTTCAGGATTAGGCATGTATAGTTTGAGATGGCTGGGAAACATCCAAAAGGCAAATGGCTATACAACTTGCAAGCTCCTGACACCACAGAAGCTGGGCTGAAGTCTAATCTACACGTGGATGAGCAGTCCTATAATTATACCAACATCTCTCCAGAAGACTAACTAGGACAGCTTCTGCACATTTGAAGATTCACGCCCATTTAGATGCAGCTGTCTGAGACCAAATTAACGAACTTATAAGGAGAAGACATCTATACATTTGAAAACCAGAGAAATCCCTTTGCTAAAAGAGCTCCTGGTTTTATTACTAGGTTTTTTGTTGTGTGGTCTCACAGTCACGGGTAGAAAGAGATTTCAGCCTTTCCAGGCAGCTAGCTAATGTCAATGATTATTTATTCTCCTGTTGATCACTGCAGTCAATAGACTGATACTGAATGGGGGTGGGAGAAGGACCACCTAATTCCTCTTCTGTGTGCTGACTTCAGCTAGCAAGCAAGGCTTAGACACTTGACAAGAAAAAAAATCTATATTATATTTTAAAATATTTTGACGGCACAGAGAGAAATAATAATGGCTACAATAACAGAGTGCTTCATCATTTACAGTATACCTTTCTTGTAGACTGTGTCTATTCTTACACAATTTCAATTCAAAAAAATAGAATAGGGACATTTAGTATTATAATAACCACATGCTATGCTTATAAAAGTTAAGTTAAAATCACCAGCTTGTTAATAACACAGTTGAGATTTTCAGGTTGTAAAGATGCATTTGTCTTACCTACCTGTCAAAAAACTATACCCAAGTCCCACATGCCACCTACTTGAAGAAAACAATGCTAGGTTAAGAGTGCTTTGCATCACCTACATGGAAGAATTCATATCATGTGTGGGTTAATAATCCAGCCAACTTTATAAAGCCTGTTTTCATACTTAAGTTTTTGGCTACCTCTTACACTAAAATTAGGTGGTTTTAAGTGACTAGTCCAAAGTTCAAAATTTAATGTTCAGTTCAGTTCCAGCAAATTTCTGAAAACACATGGGAATTGTAACTCATGTGTTAATACTTAAAGTTTTCGTTAATAAAACTTCCAACACTAACCTTACCTCACTGAACTTACCTCATTGGTTTTTATGCTCACTATAAAACTATAGCTGTCATAATATTTTTGAATTACTACAAAAGGAAGTAAGCCATTCCAAAATCAATGTTATTTTGCAACATGATGATAGTTATAAATTCAAAATACTTAAAACCAATTTGCAAAGCTATCAATCTTAGTACCTCCTAACATTTGAAAAGCCCATCTTCAAAACATTTATTATTACCAAAAAACAAGTTTAAGAAAATACTATGTATCATTTATATTGCACTTTCCCTTCAAGTAAGCACATTGAATTTAAAAATTAAAGTGTGTTTTAACATAAAATTTTAAAATACTGATCCTACTTAGATATACCATGAAATTTCTAAACTATCACTGAAGTCCAAAGAACTTAAATTACTGATAATTTGGTACTATGATTGAGTAATAATTTTGTGATATCAACATCAGTGTTTTTCAATAAATCTAAACAAGTAACCTCTACCCAGGTATGCCTGAAGTATTTGTAAATGACTAACAAATTAGGGACTGTACTCATTTGATATAAACCCATACTTTAGAGTCATATCTTTCAAATACTCCTGGAGGATGCGGAACTATGTTCAGGGATTCATGATTTTGCTGCAAGAATTTTTTTATGCTATGTGTTCATTTCTTTTTTGTTGTCTTTTACTTTCTATGATTGTCTCCAAAAATAAAATGAACTTATTCTGGATAGTGTAAATAACTCCTTACAACCAAGGGTGGTTAACAGATTTTTACATATGTCTTTATGTTTGCATTTAAGATTGTTTTGAGGTAAAATGGGAAAAATGCACAGAAGGACTTCTTATTTCTCTCATATATTCCCTCCAAGTCTCAGCCACAGGACATCACAGCAACCATGCAAACAAGCCATTTATCAGCACTACAAATAAAAATAGCAGTGAGGAAACTGGATCATCATACAGCATACTACAACTTCAGGCATCTGGAACTAACACCTGACTCACTGCAGTTGGTATGACATTCATATCAAATATAAAGTCATGTGCAAAAAAAACTAGAAAATCTAGAGGAAATGGATAAATTTTTGGAAGCACACCACTTCACAAACTTGAATCAGGAAGAAGTAGAAATCCTGAACAGACCAATAATGAGTAACTAGATTGAAACAGTAATAAAAAAAGTCTTCCCCTCCCACAACAACAACAAAAAAAGCCCAGGACCAGATGGATTCACAGCCAAATTCTACCAGACCTACAAAGAAGAACTGGCACCTATCCTACTGAAACTATTCTATAACATTGAGAAGGAGGCAGTCCTCTCTAACTCATTCTATGAAGCCAACAGATACCAAAGCCAGGAAAGGACATAATAAAAATAGAAAACTACAGACCAATATCCCTCACGAACATAGATGAAAAAATCCTCAACAAAATACTAGCAAACCAAATTCAACAGCACATCAAAAAGATAATTCACCACGATCGAGTGGGTTTCATCCCAAAGATGCAAGATGATTCAACATACACAAATCAATAAATGTGATTCACCACATAAACAGAATTAAAAACAAAAACCATATGATCATCTCAACAGATGCAGAAAAGGTATTTGATAAAATCCAGCCCTACTTCATGATAAAAAAAAAACTCTCAAACTAGGCAGAGAAGTAACATGCCTCAAAATAATAAAAGCCATATATGACAAACCTACAGCCAACATCATACTGAATAGGAAAAAGGTGAAAGGTTTCCCCCAAGAACTGGAAAAAGACAAGGATGCCCAATGTCACCACTTCTATTCAACACAGTACTGGAAGTCAATCCATAGTACTGGAAGTCATAGTACTGGAAGCCAGAGCAATCAGGCAAGAGAAAGAAATAAAGGGAATCTAAATCAGGAAAGAGGAGGTCAAACTATCCCTGTTTGCTGATAATATGATTTTATATCTAAAAAACCCTAAAGACTCCACCAAAAAACTGCTAGAATTGATAAATAAATTCAGTAAAGTCTCATTACAAAATTGATGTACACAAATCAATGGCATTTCTACACATTAATAATAGTCAAGCTGAGAGTCTACTCAAGAACTCAAGACCACTTAAAATATCTAGGAATATACTTAACCAAGGAGGTGAAAAATCGCTATAGGGAGAACTACAAAACACTGATGAACTAAATCATAGATGACACAGACAAATGGAGAAACATCTCACGCTCTTGCATTGGAAGAATCAACATTGTTAAAATGTCCACACTGCCCAAAGTGATTTACAGATTCAGTGCAATCCCCTCAAAATACCAATGTCATTTTTCACAAATCTAGAAAAAACAATCCTAAACTTCACATGGAACCAAAAAGGAGCCTAAATATCCAACGCAATCCTAAGCAAAAAGAACAAATCTAGAGGCATCACATTACCTAATTTCAAACATACTACAAGGCTATAGTAAACAAAACAGCATGGCACTGGCATAAAGGTAGATACACAGACCAATAGAATAGAATAGAGAACCCAGAAATAAATCCATATAGCTATAATCAATTGATTTTTGACAAAGCAGACAAAAACATACACTGGGGAAAGGATGCTCTATTCAATAAACGGTGCTGGGAAAATTGGATAGCCATACACACATGCAGAAGAATGAAACTGGATTCCTTTCTCTCACCATACACAAAAATTAACTCAAGATGGACTAAAGATCTAAATATAAGGCCTGAAACCATGAAAATTCTAAAAGAAAATATAACTCTTCTGGACATTGGCCTAGGCAAAGAATTTATGACTAAGACTTCCAAAGCAAATATGGCAACAAAAAATAAATAAACAGGACTTAATTAAACCAAAAAGTTTCTGCACAAAGGAAATAATCAACAAAGGAAATATAAAACTTACAGAATGGAAGGAAATATTCCCAAATACACATCCAACAGAGGACTAATATTCAGAATCTACAAAGAACTCAAACAAATCAGGAAGAAAAAGCCAACTCTATCAAAAAATGGGCCAAAGACATGAACAGAGTTTTCTCAAAAGAAGATAGACAAATGGCCAATAAACACATGAAAATATATTCAACATCACTTATCATCAGGGAAACACAAATTAAAACCACAATGAGATACCACCTCACCCTTGTCAGAATGGCCATTATTAAAAAGTCAAAAAATAACAGATGTTGGTATGGATGCAGTGAAAAGAGAATGCCTATACATCATTGGTGGGAATGTAAACTAGTACAACCCCTATGGAAAACAGTATAGAGATTCCTCAAAGAACTGAAAGTAAACCTACCAGTCAACCCAGGAACCCCACTACTGGGTATCTACCTGTCAGTATCCTGGGATTGAGCACCAAAGATGTCAGGGTGGGAATCTACCCTTGGTTCTTGGTGTGCTCTTGGCTGAAAAATGACCAGACACACCAAAGTGTCAAGTCCAGACTATTATCCTGGTCCTCTGACTCCTTTCTTGGAAAAATCACCAGCAAGGTCAATATGACAGAGGAAACTCAGGCAGGGAGGAGTTTCACAGAGCAGCTCTTTATTACAGAATAAAATGGGTCTGTCTCCTTGATTGGAAAGAGACAAACCGACTCACTCACTCACTGACTGACTCACCCACTTCCTACTAACTTCTTGGATTGTTTCCTTTGATTAGCCCAGTCCAGAGGAAGGCTCTTAAGAGGTATAGGATGTTATCAAATGATCAACATGTGTCCTCAAAATTCCATCTGCATATATGAGCTCCCTCTTAGAAAGCCTACCTGGGGGGGTGGTGTGAACTGCAATGCAGATTCAAGCCAATGGCATATTAATTACCCTGAGGTTACTCTAGATCACTTTCTAAATTTTATTATGCCTGGGCTGGGGAATTCCTAGAGTGATAAAGCATTCCCTCCTTCCCCAGGTGTAGTAGTTGCTCGAGATAGGATTAAGGGACTAAAATGGAGTGTCCACCCTTATTCTTCGTCCCAGGTGGAGAAAATGCTCAAAATGGCACCAAAACAGGGAACACTTGTCCTAAGAAAAGCCAGAGATCCTAACATCTACCTAACATTCCCAAAGGAAGAAAGTCATTTCACAAAAAAGAAACCTACACAAATGTTTATTGCAGCATAATTCACAATTACAAAGATAAGGAATCAACCTAAGTGCCCATAGACTGATGAGTGGATAAAGAAAATGTATATACATATATATGTACACACACACACACAATGGAGTACTACTCAGCCATAAAAAGGAATGAAATAATGATTTTTGCAGCAACTTGGTTGGAATTGGAGACCATTATCTTAAGTGAAGTATCTCAGGAATGGAAAAACAAATACCACATGTTCTCATGTGTAAGCGGGAGCTAAACGAGGGATATATATGGTCATAAAGTGGTGTAACGAACATTGAAAACTAAGAAGGGGAGGGTGAGGAGTGAGGGATAAAAAATAAATTCATGTGCAGCAAACACTATCCTCCATATTAAATTAATAACATTAATATGAATTTTATTAATTTTTACACTGTTTTCATTTAGTGCATAATTTTGATTTTGCTCCATAGTCCTATAAGAGCTATAAGCATGTTTAGTTTTATCTCTGTCCCTAATTGAATGAACATAAGTAGTAACTATTACATAAAGCAATACTGGATGTCTACAAGTTTCTTTCTTCTTTGTAAAGGAATTTCTTCCCATGTGTAAGAAATACTGTTTTCAAGTAAACAGTATTTGCTCCTTGAAATTCTCCTGGGTGTTGTGCAAAAGTTAAATGGGGGTGTGGGCATGAGTGTGTGTTCCATGATGAAGCAGATTTGGGAAATGGGGTGAGCTCTAGTGATTTATGATAGACATTAGCATACTAAAGGTTCTGAACAGTCCCATAGCAAAGACCTTATTTAACTTGATTTAACTGATCTACCCTATATCTGGTTTTTTTCCCACAGAACCTGTTTTGTTTTGTTGTTGAGACAGTCTCACCCCACTGCCTTGGCTAGAGTACAGCAGCGTCATCATAGCTCACTGCAGCCTCAAACTCCTGGGCTCAGGCGATCCTCCTGCTTCAGCATCTTGAGCAGCTGGGACTACAGGAATGTGCCACTATGCCCAGCTAATTTTTCTATTTTTTGTAGAGATGGGGTCTTGCTCTTGCTCAGGCTGGTCTTAAACTCCTGAACTCAAGCAATCCTCCCACCTGGGCCTCCCAAAGTGTTAAGATTACAGGTGTGAGCCACCACGCCCAGCCAAATGTGTTCTTTTCTATGAACAGTTAATAATATCCTTCAGAATATTTTTTTGGAAAGACTGTTCTGAAGTTTCTTATAGCCATCAAATTTTTAAGGTGTGGGATGGATACGAAATGTACAAGCTTGAAACATGGCTAAGAAATGTTTGAGCGTGGTGAAATGGGGACACACCCCTGGATTCAGGAAGCCTCAGCTCAGAGTCAGCTAATACCTTTGAGAGGCCCTCTGTGACTAGCACTGAGTTAGGTGATGTGAGATGTCTCATGCATTCCCTGGGGCCACCTGTGAGGTAAGTATTGTTTACAGGTGAAAACACTGACAGTCTGTGGGCTCACAGGGTTAATGTAGTAGAGCTACGATTTAAAACCCATCTTCTGGTTCAAAATATGCTCCACTGTCCTATACGCCAGGATCATTATTGGCTCTGCTGGCATCTGGGCATGGGACCCTGGGGTAAGTTGCTTGTTCCTCAGGGACTCAACTTCCTCCTTTATAAACCAATAAAATTTTTCTCAATGGCTTCCAAGGTTACTTCCTACCTTAAACTTTCATGATGTCAGGAGATGAGTGATAGAGATGCAGTGTATTAAAACATATTTTAAAGCTTTGCTAATTAAAACAGTTTGGTGGTGATGCAGCAAGAAAAAGAGCAGTCCATGAACAAAAAAGAGGGAGTCCAAAACATATTCATATACACATGGAAATTTAGCATATGATAAAGGTGGTACTTAGGTTCAGTAGGGAAAACATGGATGGTTACATTAATAATGGCTGAAAACTGACTATTCATTTAGAAAAATAACAATAAAGCTGAAACCTTACCTATTAATAACTCCTTATGACAAAAATAAATTCCTAATAGTTAGATACAAAAAACTTAAACCACAAAAATGCTAAGAGAAAATATAGGGGCCCTTCTTTTTATTCTTGTGGTATAGGAGACCTTTCTAAGCAAGAGAAAAAGCCTAGATACCATAAAGGAAAACACAGACACATACCATTAAATATAAACTTAAAATATCTTCATGGAAAAAGACAAAAGGCGAATTGAATTGTAGAAAATTTCTGTGAAAGCAAAATGTAAAATGCAATGTGTTACCGTATGTATAACATGTTTCCAATCGGGAAAAGAGAAAACACTTGCTGTGTGTATACAGACTATTTTCTTATTCATAAACAAATAAAAGTTTATTAAATACCTACTTCATACTCAGCTACATAAGTGATACAAATAAAGATTAAATTAACACGTTAGTCAATTACACGTGTAAACTAAGGGATCCCACCCACCAACTGCTATGGGGAACTCCAAGTAAGGTAAATCCAGTCTGGCCCAGAGCTCCCAGAAAATCAGTTGAACACCTGCATTTCTAGGTGACCCCTTCTCAGGGCAGAAATGCTGCAGGTAGAGGAAAAGGCAAGAACACAGTCTACCCGGGAAGAATTATTTATGGTGGTGTACATTACAGCTGCTATGACTCTTTATCTAGAATGTTAATACATTATAGGGAGGCAGGAAAGAGTAAGGGCTATAAATAGGACCTCTTGAGCTAGACTCAAGTTCGAACACCCACTCACCATGAGAGAGACAGGATCTCTCAAGATTCCAGCTTCCTCATCGATAAAATGGGGAGGATAATTGTACAGACATCATGAGGATCAACTGAAACATGATTTACAAGGCATGTTTTATTACAAGGCACTAAGAAATAAAGTAGAAACATCAATGAACAGCAGTCGCTATATAACAGAGAATAGTAACATGATTTGTGATTATGACGATATGTTATATGCTCCATCATCCACATATGACTAGTATATTTAGTCATTAGGGCATTTGTGTTAACATTGCGGCAGCTACCATTAAAAGCTAATCACACTGCCAACGAGGGTAACATTAGCTAACACGTATGAGGCAGTTTCATGTGGCCCATCAGCATTTTGAGATATGTAGAGTCTTGCTCTCCATTTTAAAAGGCCCAGAGCCACTCAGCTTCTAAGAGGCAAAGCCAAAACTTGACCACGTATCAGTCAGTCCCCAAAGGGCCCACTCTGAACATCACACTCAGGAGGAGGAAAGCAGGAAATACTTGAACAGCATAAATAACAACCACAGGAGTGAAGAGGAATGTGGCAGGAAGCAAGAGGAAAAAAAGGGTAACGGTGCTAAAATTATGATATGTATCTTATTCTTTCTCATACATTATATATAGATAGATACAGATAAATGTCTCTCTGTATAAATTTATATCTATAGACCAGGTAGGTATTATTTATAGGTGAAAACCTGAAGCTCCGAGAGGTGTCCAAGCTGTAAGGGTAGAACTGTGATTTATATATGTAATAGGTTTATTATATATTTATATATTACATACACTTACGTGTGTGTGGGTTGTGTGCTATTATTTGCTGCCATATCCATATACATGGCATATATATTTGCTGCCATATCCTTGTGTGTGTATATATATATTCTTCATCCCAAACAAACATTCTAAAATGCCCCCCAAAAATGTCATCAAATAGAAAATCCTGCAAAATGCCACCTGCAGGTGTACACCTTCCCTCTATATATTCTTACACTGTGATGTTTTGACTTCAGCCAAATATTTAGCACTGAAATATTTTTCACAGATTTGCTTTTCAGTATAATGAAACACTTCTCCTGTCCTCATATATTGAGAAACATCTTTTATACACACGAATAGCTGAAGGAAAGGAAGGTTCACTACCGAGGTTCCATTGTAACACACCCCACTAAGGTCTGTGTTGAATTTAGGAACACACTTTCAAATTTAAGCCAAGCTGGGGCTTCATATCATTGACTTTTAGGAAGAACATAAATGATTCTGCAATGGGTGGTAACAGCAAACCCTGTGCAAATCTACCTTAGCCAGAGCAAGCAATTATTCCTTTGTTGGGACTTGTTACAGCCTCTTCCAGCTTAGAAGCATTTTCATACTAAGAAACAGGAAAAAAAAAAACTGAGCTCCATGAGCAAAAAAGACAACCACTTTGAAAATCACTTAAGCCAGAAGCAAGAACTGCCGTGACATTCAAAACATTAAAGTCAAGCTAACTACAACCTTGGTCACTATTGTTTCTTAAAGAGAAACCAGAAGCCATGCCTTTCTGGGTTTTACCATGGTGGCTCCTGAAAATATTTATGATGATCACAGCACTATCATGGCAGTGAACATTTTGGTATGGAAAATCTGTTTCATCCTACAAATTTTCTATTTATGTGTGGGTGTGTATATAAATCAATTTACTGTGTGAGCACTGAGTCAACAATATTCTATTGTATTACTCACAGCAGTGGTTTCTGTATTTATAGTACTACAATTTTATGAGAGGAATCACAACTTAGCTGTTCAAAGAGTAGCAACTGGTAATGTGGAGTTCCCAACATTTTCACATCCGTAAATGAGGAGGTAGAACTCACCGATGCAGTCCCAACTCTCACATTCTGTGATTTGTGATTCCATTTTGTTAGTTCACAGTCCACAATGCTGAGCCCATTAAACCACCCCCACGCTAAAGGGCTGCTGTTTCTGAGTGGCCTGACATCCTATCAGCAAGTCTGGTCACCAGGCATTCACCCACTTAAACAGCACGCATTTCAGTGCATGCTAAGGGGGGATGCAGACAGCACCCTGCATCACATTGAGCCTTGCAAACAGAATGTCTTGGATAAAAAAAACAACTAAAAATTATGGCCCTACCTTTAACAATTACCAATTTTAGAGAGGGGGAAATGTGCTGACAGCATCCTATCTAGCTGAAACACAAGTACCCAGAAACGAGAGCAGTAATCTAAAAGGAAGTACTGTCTGAGCCAGAGGGGGGAAAATATGTCTAGAAACTACAACCTTCTGATGATGGATAAACCAAATGCACCAAGCTGAGCTTGCCACTCTACCACATTTCAAATGCAAGCAAGTTTACACAAAGACAAGGTGAGTAAGGATGTTGCCAGGGCAAACATACTGCCAGACTTCTTGTATCCATATAGAAAGCAGAATTTGAGGCTTTTAAGAGGCAGCCACCATTAAGCAGAGCGGTCCCAATTTCTATGGTAGATTGAGAGGCAGAGCATGGAGGCAGTCATTTCTTCCCTCCTGAGATTCTTCTCACCAGGCACTTTGGAGCCCGCCAGGAAGCACATAAAGGACCAGGAACGTGAACAACCACCTTCACCCGATCCCCAGAGCTTTCCCTTTGAGGAACACGTGTTGCTGCATAAAATGTTTATGCCCATTTCCATTAAGCTTGAATTCCTTGGCCTCTTATGGAAGTCTTTCAAGGAGACTTTTCTATTCCTGCCTCTCATGATCCTAGCACCTAGCCAAGGCGGGAGGATCACTTGAGGGCAGGAGTTTAAAATCAGCCTGGACAACAGAGGGAGATCCTGTCTCTATAAAAAAATAGAAAAAATTAGCCGAGCATGGTGGCACATGCCTGTATTCCCACCTATTCAGGAGGCTGAGGCAGGAGGATCACTTGAGCCCAGGAGTTTGAGGTTGCTGTGAGCTATGATGAGACCACTGCACTCTAGCCAGGGCGACAGAGCGACATCTTGTCTCAGGAAAAAAAAAAAGATACAGAACAGAGACAAAGAAGAGGAGAAGGCCATGTGGAGACGAAGGAAGAGGTTGGAGTTATGCAGCCCAAGTAAAGAAAGGCGCTAGATTCTCTCTCAGAGCCTTTGGAGGGAGTGTGGCCTTTGCCAACACCTTGATTTCTGATTTCTGGTCAACACATTTGTTGTTTTAAGCTACCAAGTTTGCGGTAATTTGTTATGGCAGCCCTAGAAAACTGATACAGTGTCCCCTTTCATCCAACCACTCACCAACAACTAATGTTTATTATTTTTTACGGGGATCCAAAGACAAATTAAATACTGTCCTTGCCCTCCAGAGGCCCTTGTTCTAGAGGGAGTGAGATGTAAACTAACAACTATGAGAGTGAAGTGCAGAACTCTCCCGGAAAAGTGTTCATAGCCTTAAAGCTATAACGTGTGCCCCGGAGTCCAAGAGCCTAGCTTCATAGGGCAGGAGGGGGAGGCGCACAGGATGTCCCTGTGTGGGCAAGTGGGACACAGTGGGTGTCACCAAGAATGGAGTCATACACAAGATGCCAAACCCTAAAGCCATGCACACCATGTTAGTGAGCTTGGCTGACATCTTTGCCTGTAGGAAAAACAGGGAATCTGTAGAAAATGCTGCTCCTGATGAAGTAAAAGATACATGAAAGTTTCTTTTCCCACCTCAGTCATACTTAAGAACTCAAAGTTCTAAACTCGCCCCCATAAACAGACTTGCTGTTCCTGCCCCTGGATCTTGCCATTCCACCTTGCCAGCCATGTTTGCCAGACATTTCCACCCTCTAAAACCTCTCGGCTGTGTGTGATCCCAGCATTCCCAAAAGTCTTTCAAGAGAAAACCAGTGCCATGAGCACTCCCATTGAGGAAAAAAGGACTGGGTGGAGACCGGGGTGGGGGTGGGTAGAGATATTCCAAAGTAAAATAAATCTGGGAAATGCTCCTTCAGGAATTTGCAAACTGCTCCAAGAAGTCCAGTTTAACTTTGGTTAATCAGCATTTTCCAAACTTATTTAACCCAATAGTCTCTTTTCTGTAACATCCTATTAATACGCTTGGGTACACACTGTAGAAAATGCTGCATTACAAAACAGCATTTTTCAAATGTAGGTTTAACATATTATGCTCTATACTTGGTAGGCCCCCAGTCCGTGTTGCTGGCTTAACTCATAATCTGAATGCTTTTCCCTTATCTACCCAAAACCCAAAACCTTTACCAGAAAGCACAGACCTTAGCAAATGCCGTCTGGTGACCGCTGAGCGCCCAAGCGTGTGGCCCTGTGGCAGGCCCCGGGCACGCAGTATTTGGAAGACGGCACCCTTGCCTCCAAAGGCTTACATGGCCTCGCGTTATGCAGTGGGATTTAATTCCACACTCGACAAATCATCCACAAAATTAAAAGTATATTAGAATAACCCCACTAGAAGGAGACATTTGATTGTTAAGTGTTATTTACACAAAGGGGCAAATTATCCTTATAAAATTCGCCTTTATCGAATGCCAAATTTCATCATACTCTTAAGAATCTCTGTGAACTTGAAAAAAGGGATTTTCTGAAATATGTTTCCTCAGAATGTCAAAACTAGAGTATGCTTTCATGGTGTTTCTTTCTAGATAGTCCCTGTCACCAGTCGTTACTTTCATTAACATTATTAAGTTACAATATATTTATACTTGTACCATGGTCCAGCAGAAGCTGCAAAAATAATCTCTTAGTTATTTCATGACTACACATGCTATAAAAGTTATTCAGAAGATGGAACTACAAGGAAAGGGGCCTAAAAACTCATTCTCTTACCTCTGACAGTTATCCTAAACACAGAAATTTAGGGAATAATCAAATTAAGGAGAAAAAAAATTTCATCCTCTGTTTTTCTCTTCTTGGTGCATTTCTGAATGCAAAGTTATTTTCCAGGCAAAGGTGAATGAAAGTCTGCTCTTTCTAATCTCTGTAAAGATTGTGAAAATAAAGATCCGTTTCACTGGATAGGATGAGGCCGTCTCTGAGAAGCAGCCGCAGTCTGATGGAATCAGAGGCGAGTGGCCAGCCCCTGCACGCGGGCCCAAGCCCACACCTCCGTGATTCTCAGCACACTCACTAGAACAGACATCACAAGGGCTGCTTTCCGTCACTGAGGAAGATAAGGACATTTACAAATTGGCCGATAACAATGTTCTAATGACAAAGAGAGAGAGAAAGACTATTTTCCTTCAAAGCATTCATATTATTCACATACACGCCTTCACTATGCCTATAACAGGTTTTGAGGGCTTCATTCTGGTTACTCTTTAAAACAACAGTGCGATAGTAACAAAACCTCCTGCTATTTATTGAATGCCTTATGTAGCAATTAGCGGGCCAAGGGTATTGCCGATGCTGAGGTCGACAGCAGCACCCCTCCCGTTTTTAAAGAGGGAAAGTGAGCCTCAGGAAAGCAAAGGACTGAGCTCATGATCCCACGTCCTCTGACAGTCAGAACTGGGCCGCCTCAACTGCCCGTAAGAGCCCAGACACCGAGGGACTCGGAAAACACAGGCGACAGACAAAAGGGATCCAAAAACTCAGCTTTTCTGCCTGCCAAATCAGGGCCCGGAGAAGCCATTACGGTTTTAGTGTCCCAGTAATACAGGAGGAAGTCATTTATTAGAGAGGAAAACACACGAGGCTAGAAATACTCCACCCAGCAAGAGGAAATTGGGTTGCTCTGAGCCTCCGAGGAGAGCATCCCGGGTTTGCGCTGAGGACAAAACTAGCCTGTACACGTCTCGGCCGGGAAACATCGCAGCTTTCCCTCATCCTCTGCAACTGGTGCTGGGAGCACAGAAATGGATTTTGATTGGGCTTCCTTTGAGAATTCAACTTTAAATCCAGTGAAACGGGGCACTTTCAATAACAATTGTTACCAGATCCTTGTCACCTGGATGTTCTTACACTCATATTTTATTCATATGTTCACCGGCTAACCTTTCCCTCCCTTTACCTCACTCATGACACAGACTAAACACCGGAGTCTCGAATTAAATGACAATGGAAGTTAGGCGGCGAGGCAAGGGGCCCCTCCCAGCGGATGGGGAGTGGGTGGACTGGGACACACCTCATCACCTCATCTCATCCCAAGGGGCACCCAGCCACCCTCAGCTCCCGCCCCAGGCTGCCCTGGCCGTGCCAAGCTTCACATCACTCAAGGGACACTAGACGTCTACGTTATGTGAAACGTCTTGATTTTTTTACTTCTGGCAACTACTTTTGATTTCTTCAAGAAAAAAAAATAAAACCAAAAACACCACCAGGTGAGTCTAGAAAACTAACTCTGTGCACTGAACTCACCCTGCACGTTTCCAGCTTATAAAACTTTTGCTAAACACAGAAGAATTAAAAATGAGGAGTAAATCGAGATCATTCCATTTAAAAGAACAGCAGAGAGAGCTTGTTCATCTTATGTTTTCCTAAGAAAAAGTTTACTTTGAATTTATACATAAAGAAAAAATAAGCAATTCTCTGTCCTTTCTATCGATATTTTGCTACTCTAAACTTCCAAAAAGTGGGAAAAAAAAGAATTGAGTTTCCTCTTGAAGAATGTGAAGGACTCAGTCTGCAACCCCAATTTCTTATTCTTGAACCCATTGATACTGATTAGGTCGTTGGTATTTTTTTGGACTTTGACTGAAACCTTGTCAAAAAAGTTGTGCATTATTCACCAAATGGTATATTAACACTATTTGTGAAAAATTACTTGACAACTTTTTTGTCAACCATGACCAAGTTCCAGTCTCTATGATGAGGTCTGAAGAAACAAAGAACAGATAATGAGACCGGGCTGTCTTTATTACTGGGCTGATAACCTAGCAGGAAAGACAGGCAAATAAGCACCCCCAATAAATCTGGGTTACCTGTTATGACAGGTATAGAATGAAATAGGGAGAGCTGGCTGGAGGAGGAGATATTGAAGTGGATACCAAAGGGACAAAGGTCAGGGAAGGGGAAAGGATAATTTGAGATAGAAATGATCCCAAATGTGGACGTAGGAGATAGCAATACTGGCTAGAGAACCTGAAATGAGTTTGATATGCATGCGGAATCCAACTGGCAGAATGCGGTTGGGGGTGGTGGAGAGATGATACAGATGAACTGAGTCATGTTATAGATCCTGGGTTTTACCCTGATAGCAACAGGAAGTGCATGCTCAGACACGTCCTTGAGAAGGAGCACTCAGCCAGGATGTCCTGGGGCTAAAAGTCTTACTGCGTGTAGGCACAACCTCCCCTGCTCTTTCTAAGAGGGGTGAATTCTCACTTGCTAAGTCAGCCTCCAGGTGCCCATTTTGGGTTAAGATCCAAGCAACAGACTAAGCTGGTGGTTCTCAGCTGGAGCAATCTTGCCTCCCAGGCCTGTGGCAGCATTTGGGGATCTTTCTGATGGTCACAATTGCGGGGGACAGGGGAGGGCAGGGGAGTGAGACTGGCATCCAGTGGGTAGAATCCAGGGAAGCTCCCACAACAAAGACGTATCCAGCCCCAAATCTTAATAGTTCCAAAGTTGAGAAACTCTGGAATAATCTAAGAAAAACTAGAAGTCTATATACATATATATATATATGTGTGTATTTTAAGGGGCAGGAGGAGAGATTCCAAAAAGCTGCAAGACCTTAGTGTCAAGAGGAACTTAACGGGGACTTAGAAGAGGTGAGAAGATCTAGAATTGCTGGGTGTTAAAGAAGGAACCTAAGATAAAAGGAAGGAATGGTCAATAGAAAGTTCTGCTACACTGCTAGCTCAGTATCAATTCACTGTAGGAAACCAATAAGTATTTGCCAGATGAATGAATTAATGAATGAACAGATGAATCAATGAAGTGGATCCTCTTTAAAGAGGAATCAAAGTAAAGAACTGAGACCATCTTTGTCACTATGACTTAGATAAGACTATACACTGCTATGTAAAGCATCTTAGTTGTTGGTTCCAGCAGATCTTTGTCGAGAAAAGATAAAGCTGCAAACCAATAAATACCACTCCTTCAGGAAACATTGATCAATTTATTAGAGACAATAATCTGCTCACCTGGGCAAACCATTCTCTTATCAACCACAGTTTACTTATCCTGACTCTCTTTAAGACCCATTTTCCTGTGTCCACCAACTCTAAATTATTATATCACAAACTTTGGACAACTCCAATTAGTTTTGCCTGAAAGGCCCACCTTAAACCACTTGAGGCTAAACCCCAAAGACCTATAAATATTTCACCTGATTTCTCCCTCTGAGACACTGCTAAGGCTTTGTCAAGGTGGCACGCTCCCTCACTTGAATAAGTTGTAATAAATTTAGCTGGTGATTATTTTGGGGAGTTCAACACAATGAAATTACTTTTTAATTACTTCAGTTATTGGGCTATGCATCTGAATGTGACAGTTCTAGGTCACATGAGAGCCTAGAATTTTTTTAAAAAATTATTTTAGGACCCATCTGGGATTTTGAACCAAAGCCATGTAGCTGTTCAACGTCTTAAAACATTTTCATAGAACTTCATCCATTTATTTAAAAATATCTGTAGAGTACCTACTATGTCCCAGGTACTGTTCTAGACTTTAGGAATATCAATGAACAAAAGATTAGGTACATGTTTTTTTTAAAAAAAAAAAAAAAGTGCTGCAAGAGCAGAGAGCAAGGAAGACAGAAAAGCCCCTGAGGGAAGGGAATACCCAGGAGGGAGTAACAGCAGTCCTGGGGTGTGCTTTGGAATTGGATTAAGTGTTGCTCTTATTTATAAACTAGTTTATATTAGTCAGCATTCTTGTGCTAGCAAATTACTGGAACCATTTCAAACTGGCTTAAGCCAAAAAAGAGGATTTAGTGATTTGTGCAATTCTTTGGGAGATACATAAGTAAAGACTACTTTTTAATTACTTTGGTTACAGGAGATACTTCACTGACTGTCACCTAATCACCACGGTGATTCAATCAGAGATGATCAGGTGATTGCACCCAGCCAATCACAGCTCTTCCTAGGACTAACCAATGCACTCAATAGGGAAAGATGGTTTCATTCTGTTGGGGTTGCAAAGATGGGAGAACGTGATTCCAGATCTGATCCCCAACTTATTCCAAAACATAGTCAAAAAAGAAACAAAAGGCTAAGACATTTTAGGGGAAAATGAAAGAAGTACGACGATGGCAATGTTTGAGTCCTTGGATGCAGCTATCCCTATCGTCAATGCAATCCTGAAATTCCCAACCACACAAATGACTAAATCCCCCTTTTGCGCTTTAACTAATTTGAAATGGGTTCCAGTTATTTTTTAGCATGGGAATCCTGACTAATATAAAGTGCAGTCCATTAAGCTCACCAACCCTTCTTTAAATGAACTATAAATCTTCAACCTTAACACAGTAATCTCTGACTCACAGGTTACGCTCTCAAGGTCGACATGGGATTCCAGGTTCACCCTCCCTCACTGTTCCTACATCTTGGCAGCACTTTTATCCCATTTGCTCCCCTCTCAGTTTATGAAGCACAGCAGGGTATAGCAGAGAATCCCACACAGGGACTAAGGGGCGCTGGGTCCTAGTCCCAGTTTTCCCAGTTTGCACCCCTGCCCACCTGTTCTGGCCAAGCCGCATACTCCATCTGTGCCTCCGCTTCTTTATCTGAAAAAATGAAGGGATCACAAGGACCCCGTCCACCTCGCCTACTCTGCTTTCACTCTAAAAACAGGCAGCCAGCCACAAGGCTGAGGGACTGGGAAACTACTCCCCATCACCAAAGCCACCCTTCTGATTTTTTCACTATACCAAAAGATTTTATCTAAATAAAATATAATTAACTGGGAAAAATTAAATACTGAAAAAGTAACTGTCCAAATCCTCTCATTCTAGTAAAGTAAAGGAGAAACATGAGACATGGCCTCACCCAAAGTGGAAAGCCTAACTAGTAACCTATTCCTTCTAAAATGGCAAGCAGGTGAATTTTTTTTTTAAACTTTTAAGGAACAAATAATTTTTATATTAAATAAATAACTCAAGAACATAGAAGAAAATGTTAATTTATACTATCAAGAAATCTTAAAACCTTATGAATCAACATACAATCTAGCTGTGTGTGTTTATAAAATCTTCCGTTTTAGTATAGATACAAAAGTCCTAAATAAAACTAGCATGTGAAATTTAAAATACATTAAAAGCCACCACAGTACAACAAAAAGGTTTTCACCCAGCATACTTCAGCATAAGAAACTGTATTAATAAAAACACTCTATCAGCTGGGCATGGTGGCTCACCCCTGTAATCCTAGCACCCTGCAGGGCTGAGATGGGAGGATCGTTTGAGCTCAGGAGTTTGAGACCAGCCTGAGCAAGAGCAAGATCCCGTCTCTACGAAAAAAAAATAGAAAGAAATTAGCTGGACAACTAAAAATATATCGAAAAAATTAGCCAGGAATGGTGTTGCATGCCTGTAGTCCCAGCTACTCAGGAGGCCGAGGCACGAGGATCGCCTGAACCCAGGAGTGTGAGGTTGCTGTGAGCTAGGCTGACATCACGGCACTCTAGCCCGGGCAACAGAGTGAGACTTTGTCTCAAAATAAATAAATAATAAAATTAATAAAAATTAAAAAAAAAAAAGAGGGACAGGCACAACGATGGGAGAGTCAGAGACAGAAGATAGAGACAAAAAGAGAGACAAACAGCAAACGGAGGGAGAGGGAGGGAGAGAAAGGGGGAGAGGCACGGGGAGGAGGAGAGAAGAGGAAGAAGGGGGAGGGGGAGAGAGGGAGCTCACAGGTCCACGTGCCCTGCCCGCCTTACCTGACTTCTCGGACATTCTTCTCGGTCACCTCCACGTGGATGACGATGGGGTAGATCTCATTCTGGACCAGCTCCCGCACGCCCCGTGTGCCCAGCTCCAACAGGCAGTGCTTCTTCTCGGAGGATCGAGGCCACATTGCACTCCCGGCCCAGAGACACCCCCTCCCATGCCCATCACAGCCCGCCGCAGGCGCACATCCTGCTTCCCACCCAGAGGGACCCTGGCAGTAAGGAACGAACCCAGACGGGGAGGCAGTGGGCTCACTCGGTGACCTGGAGAAATGTCCCCCTCCAGATCTCGGCCTCCTCATCTGGAGAATGGAGCTAACCCCAGCCCACCCACCACCCTATGGCCCCCTGCCAGCTCCTGGGACAGAGGCGAGTCCGAGAACGAGGATGCGTAGGTGAGCAGTATCAGCTGAACACCTCAGGGGTGACCCACATGAGATCAACTGCCCCAACCCACCCAGGTCACAGGGGAGGAAAGTGAGGACCCCAGGAGGGATCTCAAGCAGGCAGCAGAACACGACCCACAGTCAGACTGGTTCTCAGGCCCAGAATGGCAGCACCCCTTCCACGCCAGCCGCAGCACCTACCTTCCCAACAGACTCCTGGATGGCACGGATCCTGCTGCCCAGCCCAGGGGTGGCAGGCCGGGCCTTGGGGGCTCCCGGCGCCGAGGATGCGCACAGTTCCTCCCCGGAGAGGCTTTCTGCAGAGGGCGAGGGGGAGGGAGAGGCAGGGATGAAGGGCCAGCGGGCCCGGCTGCCCCCGAGTGTCACCCAGCCCTTCCCTCCGGGAACACACGGGCTCACCCGCTGGGCACACTTGGAAGTCCAGCCGGGAGCTGGGCAGGTCTAGCAGGTTGCGGATGAGCCGGGGCGCCAGGCACTCGGGCAACAGCACCACGGGCCGCAGGGCGGACACCAGCAGGGGCCGCACCAGGCTGTATGGTTTGAGGCTGCACTCGGGCTCTGCGGCAGGGGAGGGGTGTGGAAGAGATCAGGGTGCAGGCACGGGGCAGCCGGACCCCTTGATGCTCAAAAGCAACGTCACCTCCCCGCCACCCATCCCTTTCCCTCCCCAAGTCGGGGGCGCGCACGCACACACACACACACACACACACACACACACACACAGAGTCCATCTGACACACACACACACACACTCTCTCCCCTCCACTGGGACCGCAGCAGAAGGCTCCTCCCGTCCCTGGCCTCACCTCTGCCCCCTGCAGGTCATTCTCCACTCAGCTGGAAAGGCTTGGAAACTAAAGTCAGACCATGTAACTCCCCTGCTTTCAACACACCTGTGACCTCCCAGACTCTCGGGACAAAGGCCACATCCTCCAAGTGGGGGACGAAGCCACAGACTCCACTCCTGCCTAAGGTCTCCCCGCAGCTGTCTCCAACGGCAGGGCCTCTGAGTGCCCTGGGGCCGCCCAGCGCCCCAGCCTGTGCCTCTCAGCCCAGTCAGAGCCCAGGTCACCCTTCCCTGCCCCAGACGGGCAGGGCCCTGGTATGTGCTCCAGGGCACCCAGTCCTTGTCCATCACGCACCTCACACTGTCTACCTTAGCGTTCCAGGTGTGACTATCTGATCATCTGCCTCCCCTTCTAGACAGGGAACTCCACAGGGCAGGGACCGCCCTGTCCCCAGTGCCTGACAGAGCCAGCCCAGTCCCCCTCGCTGTCCCCAACATCCTCACACACACCACACGCTCCCACTGTCCAGCTCACATTTCTCCTGCGTTGGCCACATGTGAACACTGTGGTGTCCTGGTCCAATCACCTCATTTCCCCCCTCACCTGTGTCAGTGGCTCTCTCCTGTGTAAATGTCACACCCCACCCCTGCGAACACGGGCACCAACACGTGTGTGTTCCCGGCAAGCAAACCCAGGACAGTGGCTCACAGGGGCTCCATCACTCAGGTGGGGGAAGAGCCAGCTGCTGTCACCAGAATGTGTGGCTCATAGGTTATTAACAGGCCTTCTGCACTCAGAAACGCACACTACGGAACGTTAAATGGCATTTTGTCACGCTGGGTGCCTCTGTGCCTTTGCACGGCTGTGCCTTCTGCCTGGAACAAGCTCCTCTTCACCCTTGAAGGCCTCAGCTGAAACCACCTCTCTTCTCTAACCACCCTCTCCCCCGGGGCCCCCACATGGGCTCCCCCAGCCCCTTCTCCCTGATCTAGCCCAGGACCTCACGCTCTGCCTCCAGGAACGCCCTATGGGTCCCCGTGGCACCTGCTGCCACAGGTCTGAGAAGCACAGCTACACATGCTCTGCCAGACAAGCACAGGCCCGCACTCGTGCGTGGCCCAAACTCACATGGACCCACAGTCACAGTCGCCTATACACACACACACACACACACACACACACACACACACGTCCCAAAGGTCTCACGACAGCCCATCCTCCCACCAGGGGGAGCCCTGCCCCCACTGGAACCATCAGGCAGTCCCTCCAGGCCAAGGGCCACCCAGATGCACAGGCTCCTGGGCACCACGCGCAGCACAGGACACACACGCACACCTGCACGCTCACCTGAGCAGGGCTCCAGCAGTGGCTGCTCAGGGGAGTCCCCGGCGGCGCCCCCCACGGGCTTGGGCCTCACCAGCCGCAGTTGGTCCAGGGCTCTCTTCTTCAGCTGCGGAGCAGGGCAGGAGAGAAGGACATCTGAGAGCTCAGCTCCACCCCCACCCTGGGAGATCGGAGAGTAAACAGGACCCCAGGCAGAGCAGGCCCCACTGCCACCATTGTCTGAACTTGCCGGAAGAGCCTGGGTCGGTACAAGACATCCCTCCCCATGGGGTCCTCTCCTGCCCCTGACGGGCAGAAGCACAGCCCCAAAGGCAGGCCAGCGTAGCTGTCCCTGTGGCCCCAGGGAAGCAAGCCCATCAGAGCCTGCTGGAGGAGCCTTAGGTCTACCCCTCACTTTACGGATGGGGAGACTGAGGCCCAGAGACCAAGAGGAACCAAATGTCACACAAGAGACCAACTTTAGGGTTTCTTCCAATGAATTAGCAACGTGACCTTGGGTAGAAAGATTAATAAAACCAATGATGACAGCACTAATGACGCCAATAGCTGACAAATGTCAAATGCCTGCAACATGACGACACTAAGCCTCTGACAGGCATTAACTCACCAAAGCCACATACCGCCTACCAA
Source organism: Lepilemur ruficaudatus (assembly GCA_963574885.1). NCBI lineage: Eukaryota > Metazoa > Chordata > Mammalia > Primates > Lepilemuridae > Lepilemur > Lepilemur ruficaudatus. The sequence continues at coordinate 29,086 of CAUYRT010056918.1, read as the reverse complement.
GCAGGCAGTGCAACTTCCCCACTTTACAGATAAGGAAACAGCTGCAAAGAAGGTTCAGTGATTGTCCAAAGCCATGTCGCTAAGAAGTGGCAGAGCTGGGGTTCAAATGTGGGCTGCCTGGCTCCAGAGCCCACACTCTTCATTGACCTAATGTCCCTGGGCCGCACCGTGTCCATGTGTGCAGTGGGTTGGCCACACAGCCCAGCCATCATCCAGGCACTGGAAACGGGAATATGACCGTTGTCTTGGGGATGCTTACCATGTGCCAGGCATGCTCCTGAGCACTGGGCACACTCTATCTCAGTTAATGCCTCAACCACCCTGGGTGGTGAGCGCCACTGTTCTCCTGTTTGCTGGTCACATAGTAGAAGATCAACTAAGGCCCAGGGAAGGAGCAAGTGGGGAACGGCCCTCCTCTCCTCCCGCAGGGCTGCCAGAGAATGGAGCCTGCTCTCTCCCTTTTTGGACCCCACCCTTGGTGTCCCTGTCCCTGCCTGCCCAGCCCTGCTTACATTACTGCGGGGGCCTCGGTGCCGGCTGGAGGGCAGGCATTTTTCCTGAACTTCTAGGAACTCCTGGGCTCTGTGGGAGAGAGTCATGTCACACATTTGTAGGAAGAAGAGGGGCCCCTTCTGTCCTCTCCTCAAACCCCCTACACTCTGTTCCAGAGGTACAGAGGAGGTGAGGGAATACAGGAGGAGGGAGCGCCCCATCCCCAGGCTCCTGGCCCTGCATCACCTCTGGTAATTGGGCACAGTGCCCCGGTCCAGGTCCCGCAGCGTGAGGGGGTCGACCCGCGTGCAGAACCATTCCTGCCGCCGCTTGTATGCGGGGTCCACCAGCCGAAGGATCTCCTGGGCTTTCACACAAAGGGCATGGGGATCTGCCCGCTCGGGCAGGGTGAGGTTGGCTCGAATGTAGAAGGGCTCGGCACACAGCCCCTTCACCCAGGCTTCGAGGGCCTCATGGAAGGACTGGCAGGCTGGGCATGGACAGGGCAGGGGGCGGCAGAGAGGATAAGATGAGGAAGGTGTGGTCAGGGATCAGACATGGCTCTCTGGAGGCCAGAGCTGCCAGGACTCCACCTTCCCCTTCCTAAAGTGAGAAACTTAGGTCCAGAGGGGGCAGGGACTTGCCCAAGGCCACCCAGCCCACTAGGCACAGAACCAAGACTCAAACCCAGGTCTCTGGACTCCTAATGTGAGCTGCTTACAGAAGAAGGGACAAACAAGGGCGCAAGGACAGACAAAAGGAGGCAGCTGCACTGTCGGGAGTCAGGAGACGGAGCAACAGGGGCAGGACCGGAGAGAGGCCAGCTCCTTCCCGGGCCCTTGGCTTTCCTGCCTGTGCCACAAGCTGCACGGGCCTCTCTCGGGCCATCAGCTCCAACCCTCTGGGACTTGTGAGTTCCCAGACCCTCCCCTGGGCCAGACTTACCCTTCGAGTCCATCAGGAAGGGGAGTGTGGACCCCTGGTTCCAGGACAAGGTTCTCTGCTGGGCCTCAGCCTCCAGGCACGCCCCCTCCAGGCCTGCAGCTTCCGCCCTTGGCTGGGAGAAAACGCAGGCAGGAGGGAAAGAAGTGAGCTTCCCAGGACAGAGCGACCCTCGGGCTGGAGGGAGAGCCGGTGTGGGGGTGACTGAGCCTCATAATTCAGGAAGCCCCACCGCACCGGAGACTGCCATGCCCAGCCCAGCTAGACCCACTCCCATCCACGGGACTCCCCACCCAGCCTAGCTCATCCTGGTGTCTTCCCAGATTTAAGGGCAGGGATCTGCCAAGGTGCTGTCAGTCTGTCCACCTCCCAGACCCTGCCCCAGTCAGACTTCATTTAATGCTAGCTGAGCCCCAGAAGCTCCGCCCAGTGATCTTGATCCACCAATTGCAGAGTGTCTAGCACTGGCTAAAGCACTGACCCCACCCCCCAGCTCCAAGGGCGGGGCCTCACCTCTCTGGGTTCCATCCTGGCAGACCCAGGCCCAGACAGCACCCTCCGCACGGCCCCAGACCATCTGTCCCCAAGGAGCGGCAGGCTGTCTGGGCCCTTGTCCTGGGGCTCTGGGCCGCCTGGCGGGCTCCGGCCAGATACTCGGATGGCCAGAGACCTGAGAAGGGAAAAGGGGGATGGGAATTAGAGTCCAATCAATACTTTGATTCAGTTCAACATTCTCGGAGAACCGCAGTGACGCCATGCCCCAAGTATGCCGTGACTCTCAGGCCATTGCCTCTGCTGTGCCCTCTGCCTGGAATGCCCTTCCCTCCCTTCTCTGCCTGGCAAATGCTGCTCATCCTCCAAGCTCCAGTCAAAAGCAGCCTCTCCCCGGGACCCCTGGGCACACAGGGGGTGGAGCTTGCTGCAGGAGCACCAGCGGCACCTCTCCACGGCTTTGCATTTTCCCTTTGTTTCCTGCGTCAGAACAAACACCTTCAGGACCAGACTTCTACAGTGTTCAGCTCTGTATCCTGGCACCAGACCCAGTGTCTGGCACATAACAGATGACTAATAAATCTTGTTATGCTCACAGTCTGGGGAAAGAGGTCGCCACTAGAACATAGCACAGATCCGAGGACGGTTACAGCTGGCAGTGGAAGCACAGAGGGGAGAGGATCCCGGGGAAGAAGTGGTGGCGAACAGAAGGAAACGGCATCCCAGGCTGAAGGAATGGCGTGAGCAAAGGTGCAGAGGACAGAATACAGGACGTGCGGAAGAAATTAATAACAACGACAGTAACCATAGCAGCAAACGCTCGCTGGCTGCTTCCACGTGCCGGACCCCATGTTGCGCTCCTTGCCCTAATTACTAATTTCACATCCTGGGAAACAGCTCCCAGAAAAGGCAAGCTGGAGCCAGCCTGCGGACAGCATGGGACGAAGGCATCTGGCTTTGCTCCACGGGCAGTGGGAGCTGCTGACAGTTAAAACAAAGCATCACCAAAATCCCCATCGTGCAGGGTGCTGCCTGTCCCTGGATGAGAGCTGGTGAGGCCCTGCGGCCAGGCTCAGAGACAAACTGAACCCAAGAGCCCTCCAAGCTCCCCAGCCATGGGGCGGGGACAAGGCCTGGGTCAGTGGGTGGCCCCAGCCAGAGAGGCAGCTCAGCAAAGCCTCCCACCAGCCACGGCTGCTGCAGCCCAGATAAAGCCACACTGCCCTCTGTGGCCAGCCGGGGGTGGGCGAGGCTGCAAGGACCTCAACCCAGTCAGCACCCCAGGGAGTAGGAAGCTTTGGCTCCAAGGAAGCTGAGCCCCTGCCCACTCCAACAAAACAGAGCCAGGCCTGAGGGGCTGGGGCAGACCCAGGTACGGGAGGCATCGATCGCTCAGCTCCCCTGTCCTGGTGGCATGGAGGTGGCATTGCAAGGTCTGGGCAGAGGTGGGAAGCTGGAGCACACAGTCTGGCTCCAAACGCCAGGGTCAAGTGCAGAACCATTCTCTAACAGATGCCCAGACAGCGCGAACGGGCACATGTGCGGTCTCAGTGACCACATCCACAAAACAAGGACACCAATGGGGGCACCCCTTCCCACTGTGCGTGAGGAAGGTCAAATAAATGTAAAAATAACATAGGGAGAGGTGGAAACCAGAGGGCTCCACCTTCAAGCTGTAGGACTGTCCCTTGGTGGGTTGTGACATTCACTCGGTCAGGACCAGCACAGTTTTTTAATGGCATGGAACCAAAAATACAAGCCTGCCTCCCCCCCGGGGGAGTCCAACCACTGTCTCGCAACCGTTCTGTTCCAGGCGTGGGTCCTGGGGGCCTCTCACCGTGGGCTGTGGCCGGGAAGTCTGAGCAAAGTGGCAGGAGCGCACCAGCAGGAACCCTGGGGCCGGGCGGCCGCCTGCTCAGCCTGCAGTGCTCGGCAGCCCCCTTCCTCACGGCACGGCTCGATGGGTTAGGACACGAGAAGCTCTCAGAACAGTGCCCAGTAAGCATTGATGCTCAGTAAAAACTAGACGTTTACTGGTGTCAGGTGTGATTCAGAACAAGTCACCTCTCTGTAGCCTCAGTTTCCCCACCTGCTTCAAACCCACAGACAACTGCTATCATGGCCTTCCCAAACAAGAGCCCAGGGAACAGCTGGCACCCAGGCCCTCTCCGCTGCACCCCTGCTCACTTCCCCCTGCAACTGGACCATCAAAGCTGACCTCGGCCACCCCAGGTTTTCAGGGTCTTCTCACCAACTCCTGCTGCTCCCTGAAGACCCGGCTTGGGCACCCCCTCCTCCAGGACACCCTTGCTGCCAACCCCGAAGGACCAATGACCTCTCAGAGCCTCCCAGGCCAGGAATATCTCTCTTAGCACTTCTCAGGGCCCACAGGGTCAGCATGGGGGCTTGCCAGGAGCAGGGTCCAAATCGGGTCCCTCTTGGTCCCCAACCTCAGACAAGCAGGAGGGGAGAGAAGGAACACGTGGGGGTAGAGAGTTGCCCTCGACCCTGCCTGTGGGGTCCCCAGCCACTAGGTGAGGGCTCCCAGCCCCTGCCCCAGTCAGGTCAGGTCGGGTCACAGGGGAACTAGTCATGGGCCAAGTCTGCCGGCTCTGAGCAGTGATGGGCCAAGTGGCCTCAGAGAGTGTCCCCCACCCTAGGGCACTGTGGGAAGATCTCTAGGCACTCTGAGTGCCTGCTTTGGCCCAGGTCAGGGACCTGATGCTGACACTTAAGCATGTCATACTGATCACCTCACTTAATCCTCCCCACAATCCCATGGAGGCATCTGTTAGAGAAGAGGGAAACTGAGGCACGGGGAAGTTATAACTTGTCAAGTGTGGCACAGCTGGTAGGTGGTGGAGTCAGACAACGACCTATTCAGAACCCTCTCTGTTCCAGGACAGAAGGTGCCAGAGACCCTCTGGGACCACGTGAGTGAGTTGGGGGACAGAGGCGGGGCTTGGTGGGGAGACGGCACCCGGCTCCTCACCCGGCACCCCACTTCACTCTTGGGCTCTTCCTTGCTGTCCCCCACCCGCCATCTGTCCGCCTGCCCTCCAGCGTGTCCCAGCACCCCACTGGGAAGGTAGGGCAGAGAGGCTGAGGGGGCGCGATGGGCAGGAAACGGGAAAGAGGAAGAAAGTGCCGGCACACAGCAGGCGCCAACGTGAGCAACGGGCGCTCAGACGGCGGGAACGCACGCTGGCGTCCCCACGCCAGCAGCATGCAGCCTGTGACTTGGGACAAGTCTCTGACTCTCTCTGAGCCTTGGTGCCCTCGTCTACATAACAGGGCTGAAAATACCAGCCTGGCAAAGCTGCCCTGGGCTCTCAAACGACAGCAACAGCCACAACAGCTAAGAGCTGGCATGTACTCAGCATGCACCGAGACATTCCAAGTGCTCCAGAAGGAACACTGGAACCCCCACAGTAACCCTAGTGGACAGGCACTATTTGACCCCATTTTACAGAGAAGGAAACTGAGGCATTGGGAAATTAAGCGACTTGCCCAAGGCCCCGCAGAAGCAAGTAACAAAGCTGGGACTTGAGCCCAGGCAGCTGGCTCCAAAGCCTGCCCTTCCCACCTCACCCTAACACGGCCCCAGGAGATGTAAGACTTGCCCCATCTGGGCACCGTGCCTGCCCCCTCCTCCCTCTGCCTGCCCACCTATCCCTCTCTCAATCCCCCACCCCCGCGCCCACCTCATCTGTGCTCTTCCCCCAACTCCCTCGTCCCCTGGAACAGCATGGGCAGAAGAGGTGGCCCCACGTGACCACGGGGCCGAGGCAGGGGCTGGGCCAGAGGCCCCTGCTCCCTCTGCTGCATCTTGGTGCCGCTGGACAGTGGCCAGGACCCCTGCTGGGGGAGGGGAGGAAGGGCTGAGGCCACAGGAAGGGAGGCGCCTCCACCCCTTCCCCTAGAAGCACGTCCTGCACAGGCAGAAACAATGTCACACTGGGCCCGCTGCCGGGGAGGGTGGGGGCAGGGGCCAGGACACCGTCCTGGCCAAGCCGCTTCCAGGAGGCAGGAGGCCCCAGTCCTGTTCTGTTGTGTGACCTGCCCCTGTGCACCCAGCAGCCCCACACTCCAGCTCTGACAGTCGATGATCAGGTCACTGTGGACCTGGCCCTGGTACTTCCCAACTGTTGTGACCTTGAGCAAGTTGCTTAACCTCTCTGAGCCTCAGTTACCTCCTCTACAAAACAAGGACAATCATAACAACGCCTACATGCAGGGCAGAGAGAAAGCCATCAGGCAGCCGGCAGCTGGCCTTGCATTCAATAATAGCGAACCCCCCAGGCTTTCCAGAGCGCACAAGCCAAAGTCCACACTCTCCCAGCTGGACTCACAAAGCCACCGTGGACCGGCCCAGCCTTGACTTTCTCCTTTCCCCTGCGCCCACCAGGCCTCTCCCCCTCGCTCCCTCACCACAGTCACCCTGCTGCCCAACCCCCGCCCCGCCTTCTCCCTCCACGGCTGAGTTCCAAGGCCACGACCTCAGTGTGGCCCCTCCATTCCCCAGCCCCAGATCCACTGGCAGGTGTGCACGGGCCACTCGTCGCCAACACTAACAACACACTGGCTGCCGCTCGCTCTGCACTCCTGTGTTTTGTGACTCCTGCTACAGGCTGTGGCCAGCGCAGCCACAGGGGCTCCCAGGGTGGCCCCAGCCCCACCCACAGCAGGAAGCTTTGGACAGTTCGGTCCTGCAGGGTGCTCAGAGCCGGGGACACTGGCACGCAGGGTGCTGGGACAAGGGCAGCCAGTACGTGCCTGGCAGACCTGGGCGCTTTAGTTACGTGAACATAAACCTCAAAACACCAACATGCAGAAGAAATCACCATCCCCCTTTAGCTGCTGAGGAAACCAAGGCCCAGAGAAAGGAAATGGGACACAAGGACAATAAATGGAGGTGACAGGATTTGAATCCAGCAGTGGCATAAAGCAAAGGCTTCTGTACTCCCTCCCACCTCACCCCTGCTGACCCCCTCAAGCAACGAAGACCCAGCCCCTCAGCTGCACCCACCCCGGACAGCACAGGGCAGTACCTGTTGAGGAAGTCCAGGCCACAGCCCCGGGCCAGGAGGCCTTCTGGCTTTCCCAAAGGCCACACGCTGTCAGAGGAGGAGGCTGAGGAGAGGCCAGGGGACCAGGGCTTCAGTGTCACACTCCCTGGGGAGAAAGAGTGAAGTTGAGGGGTCCAGGACTGGGAGACAGGGATGCCCGGGATCCACAGGAGGGACTGAACACCCGCCAAGCCCAGGGATGGCCCAGGGCCCAAGAGGCCTGAGCAGGTTTGAGGCCCCAGGAGCACATCAGAGCCAGCGGGCTCAGAGCTGGGCCAAATGGGGGGCCAGAACTGAGGATGCCAAGACAGCACAGCCAGGAACAGGGGGCGGGACCAGGAATGGGCTCCAGGTGAGAGGCCTGAACCAAATCCCCAGAGGCCTCCCAAGTAGGGCCTGCCTGCCCAGCCAGGGCCACAGGAAAGGGGACACAGACCAAGGACAGGGCAGGCAGCACTGCCACTGCCCCAGATGGGCCCTCCCCGTGGGGCTCCCGAGGGCTGTTACCTGTGATGTCCGACATGCTGCTGAAGGACCTGGGCAGGGAGAGGGCAGGCGGTAAGGCACAGTGGGCACTCTGCCCTACTCCCTCCTCCTGCCACCAAAACGTCCCATAGCCCCCAATGACATGCAGACTAGACTGAAGGCAGGGTCCCAGGCCCAAGGAGCCCACGACACCCGGCTCCCCTGAACTCAGGCCTCTGCTGCACGTCATTCCACCTAGAATGCCCTGGCTTACTTTTCACAGCCAGCTCCTTCAATGCCACCTCCTCTTAGAAGCCTGCCCTGATCTCTCACCCCTCATCTCACCCTCACTTGCTACCTTTGCTGTTCGTGGCTCCCCGGCGTGCCACTCAAATTAGACCTGACGCCCTCACCAGATGCCCCATCAGGGCAGATTCACTGAGTTCAAGCCCACGTTGGTCACAGCACCCAGAGCCCAGCCCCTCATCGGTAAAAGGAATAAACCAAGGGCTACCTACGGGGGAGCCGCAATGGGGCCGCACCCAGGAGGCAGTGTCTCTCCTGCCCCGGGTCTTGCCACTGGCAGGTACAGCTGGTTTTCCAGCCCATTTGCTGCTGGTGCCCAAACCTGGGGCCCTGCTTTCTTGCCCGAGGCCCCTGACCCCTTGGAACATTTTCCACGCCCTCTACTCCTGACCATCCAGCTGCCCCTTCGGCTTAAGATCTTCAAGGCTTGACCTGCAGTGACTCTCCTGCCAGGGTGCTCGGCTGGGCTGAGTGCACTCTGCCCTCTGGCCGCATCTTAACCCCTGCCCTTGGTCACTCCTATGACTCAGGGGGCCTGGGTTTCCAGAGCTCCAGCCATTCATGGGCAGTGAAGGGAAGTGACTGTGCAGGGCCTGACTCTGACACTGGGCGTTCCAGGAGGTGGCTGTCCAGGGAACAGCAGCCTCTCCCTCGGGGCCTCAACTGCTGGCCGCAGCCGTCTCACCTCTTAGGGGGAGCTGGGTCCTCCTCGCGCTGCCGGCGGAGGATGGAGCCGGCGCTTGGGGGAAAGGGCAGGATGGAGAGCCGGTTGATCTCCTTCTCGCTGTCTGTGGCCTCCTCCTGCAACACCACGACAGGACCTGGTCACCCCTCTGCCCAGCAGCAGCCCAGTCCTCAACGCACCTGGTCTGTGCCCATTCCGCATATGAGAAGTAGGGCCCAGAGCAGAGGAGGGTGCTCTACAGATTCTAGTGTGTGAGTGGCTCCCCAGGTCCCTGGCACCCAGGCCCAGCACCATACTGGCTCTGGGTGAGCTAAAATAAGGTACTGGGCCTCCCTGGGCTTCAATGTCCTCACCTGTAAAATGGAACCTTTGGCAAACAGGAAAGTACTCTCTTCATTGGTAATTACACGAATGTTATCAGCATCCCCCAATACTGGGGTGGGGCAGTGTCTCACCGAGGTGTGGGTCTCAGATCCCCCCAGGACAGGTGCCTCCCCAGCTGCTTCCGGGCCTCCCAGTGGGGAGGGGAACTCGCTCAGGCTCCAGGTGCTGCTGAGGTTGGAGCACAGGGAGTGGGAGGAGGCGCAGGCCTGGAAGAGGAAGAGGGGAGGTGAGCGGTGCTAGGCCCAGGCCAGCCACAGTCCTTTACTGAGCACCTGACACGTGCCAGGCACGGGGACGGCAGCGCAAGAGGCCAGACCCCTGCCCTCATGGAGCTCACAGCCTAGAGGGGGAGACAAATAAACCAGCAGACAGATGAACAAAATGACCCCAAGCTGAGACGACAGCAGGAAAAGGGTGCCCAGAGCATGGAAAGCCCTCAAAGGCCTTACCCAGCCTGGGGGCATCAGAGTGCTTTCCAGAAAAAGTGTGGTTTGAACTGAGAACTGAATTGGGGAGGATGGTCCAGGCAGATGGACTGGCATGTGCAAAGGCCCCGAGGCAGGACACATTCTAGCAATTAAAAGGCTAAAATCCATAGAACCAACTAGAGAAAGAGAGGGGCCCAATCTGCAGGGCCTCTTGGCCATGACAAGGGGCTCTGTCTTTAAGTAAGAACAAAACAGCCATGGAGAGTTTTAACGAGGGAGAAGTCACAGATTCATGTCCTTCTATTCTGCCAGGCCCCACTGCATCAAACTCCAGGCTTGCTGAGCTGTCTTCAAACAACCCCAGATGGGAAAAGGCAGAGCTCCTGGCAGTGGCCTGAAGACCAGCATCTGATTTACACAGGGCCTGGAGGCCCAGCTCCAGTGCTGGCTGGCTGTGTGGCCTTGGGTAAGCTCCTGGCCCTCTCTGGGCCCTATGCAATGAGGAGGCCAAACCAGCTGGTCTCTGACAGGTTATTAGGCCCATATTAAACTAAACTAGCTGGACTCTGAGGCCGAGGTTTTGAATTCCAGCATACTCCCAGGCCCTAGGGCAGCCAGGCTTCCCCAAGCATATTCGAAGACAGGCTTCAAACCATTCTTAGTGTCCCAAGAGCAGCTGCAGAAACTCAGAGACTAACATGCTCCTGGCCTGTCCCCAACCCACACCCATGCCAGCCTGGGTCCAAGTGCTCCCATCCACAGCCGAGGGCTCTTTCCAGGTCCCCCATGTCCCCTCCCCCTGGCTGAGGTCTCCCACCAGGTCCGGCATGTTCCCAACCCTGGCCAAAAGCTCCTGCCAGGACCCACCCTTCCCACCAAGACCCTGCAATCCAGACCCAGCTCACCTTGAGGCAAGCGCCGCCCTGCGCCCGCTGCAGCTGCGCCTCCAGCAGGGCCTTGGCGCCCTCCAGGCTGGTGAGCGTGGTCAGCAGCTCGTCCCGCTCGGCCTCCAGGCCCCGCACCTGCTTGCGGTACTGGTCCTTCTCAATGAGGCTCTGTGAATACTGCAGCTGGATCCGGTCCCGGCTCTGTATGGCCTGGGGGGAAGGGGGCAGTCAGCAGCTGAAGGAGCCACAGTGGCTCAGCTGTCCTGGCCTCTGACTTGCAGAATGGGTTCGGGAACCAGAACCGCAGCGATCATTTATTGAGCACGTACTGTGTGCCAGGCCCTGTGCTATATATATGAGCTCATTTAATCGTCACACCAACTGGCCGAGTTAGATGCTATCATTATTCTCATTTTGCAGGTGGGGAGACCAAGCCAGCAGGGAGGGAGCTGAGTCCAGTTGCAGAGACCAGGCTCTCACCACTTCACCACGAACAACTTAAAACTCTTCCGTGAGACCCACTGTGCCAAGGGCTCTATTCGCAGACCCGGTCAGAGGAGGAGCCGGGAGGCAAACCCAGCCGGTCACATCCAAACTGCTTTTCCCCACAATCCCTGAGAGCTGGGCCCATGGCCCAGACCTGTCACCCACTGCCTCAGAGGGAGCTGGGGCCAGGGACTGGGTGGAAGCCTGGTAAAACACAGATTCCTAACTGGGCGCGGTGGCTCACGCCTATTATCCCAGCACTCTGAGAAGCCAAGGCTGGAGGATCAGGAGTTCAAGACCAGCCTGAGCAACAGCAAAACCCTGTCTCTACTAAAAGAAGAAAAATTAGCTGGCATGGTGGTACATGCCTGTAGTCCCAGCTACTCAGGAGGCTAAGGCAGGCGGATCACTTGAGCCCAGGAGTCTGAGGTTGCTGTGAGCTAGGCTGACATCACTGCACTCTACCCAGCGCGACAGAGTGAGACTTTGTCTCAAAAAAAAAAAAAAATGCAGATTTCTTGTCCTCACCCCAGACCACCTGCATCAGAATGTCGGGGGGATGAAGCCCCCACTCTGCACTCTCAAGCTCACCAGGTATTGGTGAGGGCAATCTGAGTGCAATCCTAACGTGTAAGGCTTCAATTTCCCTAGTGGGATCCAAACTCGGTCAAGGACAAGAACCTCCTGCCCTCCCCTGCTGCGTGGGGAGCCTCTCACAGGGAGGGCTGGGGCCTGGTGGAACTGGCCCGAGGTCCTCAGCCCACCACACAGCCTCAGCAGGACACATGGTGTCCAAGAACTGGAAGCTAGAACTTTTGAGACTTTCTCCGTCAGCAAACATTGGCAAGCTTCTCCTCTGTGTCAGCCTTGTCCTCGAGATGGAGACAACAAGGGTTCAGAAAGACGGACGCCAGGACTGACTCCTGTTAAGTGTTGTGGGAACACAGAAGAGGCAGGTGGGTCCAGGGTAACACTGGTATCTTGAGCACTTGAGGTGCTCTGTTTCCCCCGGCCCACCTGTCCCATCCTAAACTGACTGGTGCACCGTAAACTTTCTTTCTACAATTCCAGTCCCCTCCACTCCTCCTCTTCTTCCCCTGTGTAAGAACCAGTACCCAGACCGGGGCCTCGCACACAGCAGGGGCTCACCTGATCCCGCTCCTTCTCAATCTCCTCCAGCTGGGCCAGGACGGTGGCCATGCGGTGCTTGTACAGGTCACAGTCCTTCTGCAGGGTCCGGTGCTTCAGCCGCAGGTCTTCCATCTCCTGCAGGTACTGAGGGCAGGACAGGACGAGGTCGGACCACAGGGCCGGGGACCAGGGGAAGCTCCCAGCAGGTGCCCAGCAGCTCCAGCGAGAGAGGCCTGAGCCCCAATAACAAGTGCCCCCTCCTCAGTGGGGTGGTCTGGGCCACTGACTTCACCTCACTGGGTCTCAGCTGCCTAATCTGTAAAATGGGGATAACGACAATGCCACCCACCCAGCCATCCTCAGCCTCCCCACTGAATAAGCAACCTGCCCCTTCCGCGGCTCTGTGTCTTCCACGGCACTCGTGGCCTGTGCTACGTGAAGTAACCGACTAAGGACCGCGTGTCTGGCATACTGTTTGTCCGCCCGCTGGATTCACCTCCGTGGGAGCAGGTATTTTTTTTTTTTTTTTTTGGTCACTGCTGTATCTCAAGCGCCTAGAAGGTGCCTCCGTCAATATTTGCGAAGGAACGAATGCAGAGTCCTCAGCACGGGGCCTGCACAGCAGGTGCCCAGGGACGGCTGACTAGAGCAAACTGGCCACGCCTGACACGCTCCCGCCCAGGTGCAGGGCGCTGGAAGGGGAGGCGGGTGGGGCCCACCTTGTCCCGCAGCTCCTCGGCCCACTGCAGCTCCCCCTGCACCGTGTGCAGCTTCTGGCACAGCTCCTGCCTGCTGTCCTGCGCCTCCCGCCAGTCGTGCTCCAGGATGTCCAGCAGGATGCGCTCTGAGCCCGGGGCCCCCGGCCGGCTCGCCTCCTGGGGAGCAGAGTTGGGGCCGCCTCAGCATCTGGCCCAGGGCCCACCATGGGTGTACGAGGAAGGGGACACGCAGCCCTCAGCCCTCAGAACCCCCTGGCTAGCCTTGCAGTCTGGGCCTAGAGCCTGGACCTCTGGGGATCTGGGAGAGCGGGCGTGGCCCCACCAGCCCCGCCCACCCTCTGGGAGCATCCGGAGCACAAGTGAGGTAAGCGGGAGGACAGGCGAGCTCTGGCAAGCCAGCCAGGACCTCGTCCCAAACAAGCGCCACACCCGCGTGCTCTTGCTCTGGCCGCCACCCAACGCCCGGGGCAGCAGCTTGGAAATGGGAAGAGGGGGCTGTTTCCAAGCCTCTGATGAGGGGTCTTCACGGGGCCAGGCCTGGCCCAGGCAGGTGGACCCTGGGCCCAAGATCCAGCCCCCAGACCCACAGGCAGCCAAGCACCCCAACCCCATGAAAGGCACTGGCTCCCATCCCCCACTTCCTGTGTGGAACAATGGCCAGGAGGCGGCCACTGAGCCGCCTGGGGCACCAAGCACGCAAGGGGCTCAACCTTTTCAAGGCCATGGACTCCTCCAAAAATCCAAGGAAAGCTGGGGGCCCTTTCCCCAGAAAAATGTCCCCACACAAAATCGGGCACAAAATTTTAGGGAGTTCAGAGACCTCCTGGAGGCCACTCAGACACCAGACCTAATGCCCAGGAAGAGCCGCGTGCTCGGGGCCCTCAGCTCAGAACTTCAGACAGGCTGGCCGGGGTTCCAGCCAGATCCCAGCCCCCTGGCTCTGAAATCCTCAGCGTTCCAGGCTCTGGGAGGACGAGTAAGCAGCAGGAGGGTCTGCGTCCCCGTGTGACCCACCCACGCCCACTAGCACAGCCGTACCTGCTGCAGGCCCTCCTGCAGCTCCTGCAGCGACGCCAGCAGCCGCTGGTTCTCCGCGCGCAGCTCTGAGACGAGGTCCACGCTGTCCGGCTCCTTCTCCTTCTCCTCCGCCACAGGAAGCGGCCCCCTGGCCCTCCGCAGCAGGGCGCACTCTTCCTCCAGCCGGCTCACCTTGAGCTTGAGCTGATCCACCTGGGGCCCAGAACATGGGTCAGCCCAGGGAGGGACACGCCAGGAGCCACCACAAGGTCACAGGGCAGGGTTGGAGGCTGTTCCCTCACCCCTGGGGGCCTCCCAGATTCCCAGAGGGGCCCAAGCAGGAGTCGTGTCTGTGAAGATGGGACGGGCTGGGCAGAGATGGGACAAATAGGGATGAAGAGGGAGGGGGCAGCAAGGCCAAGGCCACCCTCCCAGGGGAATACGCCTCCAGGACCTGGGATGGATGAGCTGCAGCACAGCGCACTGTCCCACAACCCGGCACTGAGCACAGTCAACGTGGCCCAATGTCTTCCTGACGGAGGGGGGAGCAGTGAGGGGCAGGAAGGGGGGAGCAGGAGGGGAAGAGGGCTGCATTGAGAGTGGGAGAACCAGAGTCGGGCCCCAGCTCTGCCTCCAGCTCGGCGCAGCCCAGGGCAGTCACAGCCCTTCTCTGTGCCTCAGTCACCTCATCTGAACCCAGGGTGGGGGAGGGTGGGTTTGAGAGCTGAGGGTCTTATCCAGCCCAGGAGCTAGGATGTCCCCCTCCAACCCAACGTCCCAGCTCAACACACACTCATGGGACAGCTTTGGGTCTGGTGCTCCCTTAAAGAAATTCCTAACAGAGCCTCTACTCCAAAAGATTAGGCTATTGGTTCATCCCAAACATGAGCTCAGGTTCGGGGTTCAGGTTCCAGTTTTACTGCTTTTAGGTTCTATCACCCTGAGCCAGTGGCTTACTGCCTCTGAGCCTCAGGTTCCTCATCTGAAGAATGGGCCCAGTCACTCCCCCCGCGCCCCCACTTGTAAGATTCAAACAAGACAGCGAGTAAACAGAGGCTTGAAACTGTAAAGATCAGGATTCGGAGCTACCACAGGTATGACCACGGCAGTTTCCCAGCTTTCAATAAAATCCCAGGACCCTAATAGGTTACCAGTTCGGTGTGTGCGGCCAGAGGCTGGCCGGTGTGCTGGGTGGCCAGCTGTGCGGTGGCCGCCGGGCTGAGAGCCACATACACGGCCTGCTTGCTGGGTTGTGACTCCATTCAGCCACGGTTATTTTCCAAATGCATGTGGGGTCTGAGACGGCCAGACAGTGACAAGAGTAGCAGCAGGTGGCAGGCCATCAGATGAAGTCATTGTTGGGAAAAGGTCGCAACGACCTCTCATGCTATGTTCAGGCATGCAACATCTGGTGCCCTAGGAGTGCTCCGGCCTCCCTTGGAAAATGGCTTGCTAGTCCCCCAGTTCTCAGAGCCTCGGATGGCCACACACACACACACACACACACACGGGTCCGGACGGAGGCTGGGTCGGGCAGTTCCACAAATGAACAGTCCACTCCTCCTCCGCAAAAGACTCAAAGAAATTCATGACTCCCGCATTCCTTTCCGCTCACAAAACATGCTTTGTGAACCGCCAGAGAAAGACAGCTCGTTACCAGGGCAAATGCGGCCACACCCTCTCCAGCAAACCACAGCCACACACCATGGCCTCCCGCCTGACCTGCGGCCAGCCGGCTTCCCCAATGAGCTCAGAGGACAGGGCACCTGGGAGTCTCTGCCGAGCACCAGGAAAGACGGATGCGTGTGTTCCTGGTGTACAAACTCACTTAGCACTAAATTATAGCGTTCGCTCCTTAAGTTTATGTTGCTTAGAAATAACAGCTCATTAAATTTGCACCTTATAAAACACGGTATTAAATCGCAGCCACCACACACCTGTCCATGGGAGGAGGGGACGCAAGCTGCCAGGCCAGGCACAACTGGCTGTGCTGTTAAGATCTGCAAAGCCTTTGTTAACTTTGTGGCAGAAAAGCTCCAAAAAGTTAAGGTACATTTATGGAGGCTAAGTTCAAAGAAAATCTTAATCTCTTAATTTAATTTCACCCTTTAGCCTCTAGCCCCCTAAACTGGGAAGAAGCAGCCACTATCTGCCTAGCGGCAGATTCCCTTTACCTCTGGGTCAATCTGCAGACACACAAGCACCTCCAGCCACCTCTTCTCTGTCCCCCTCCCCTGTCCCAGCCGCCCTCAGATGGCCATGTACACACACGACATCCCCCCCGTCACAAGCACAGTCCTGCCACCTGGGGGAACCCCACTCGCAGTCACACCCAACTCAAAGGTCAAATGAGCTGTGCCAGCTGCAGCCTCTCCCAACGCCCCCCGCCCCAGCCCTCCTGCCATCCCCTCTGGGCAGAGATTCTTTCTTCTGAGAAAACCTCACAGCAAGCCCCACGTCTGTTTCAGAGAAAGAGGAACCTCTCTGGGTAAAAAGAGGGGGCCCCACCCTCCCTCCTGCCACCCCAGCACCCCTCAGTAGTGCTGACAGCAAAGTCAGAAATCCTTCAATCCTGGGATGCTGGGCAAATGCTCTGACCAACTTCTCCCTGCCTCAGTTTCTCCTCTGGGACTGGAGAAGACAGCAGTACCCACAGGGTTGCTGGAAAATTAAGAGTCTGTGCACGGCAAGCACTTGAGACTGTGCCTGGTGTCCAAGGGTGCTTTATGTAATAATTGTTATAACATCCTCACCTGTGACCTCTCGCTTTGAGCACAAGGAAACTGAGGCACAGAGAGGGAAGTCTTGCTCATGCCACACAGTTCAGCAGCAGCAGAGCAAGCCTGGGACCTATGCCCCTGGGACTGCCTGCCACCCCTCAGAAAACTTCCACCTGATGCGACACACCAAGCAAGCTGGTGGAGGACGGTCTCATGGCCACCTCACCACCTTGAACCAGCCACCTACAGCCTGGTCCCTTCAACTGGTGGCCTGAACACCCGATCAGGGGGCACCTCCCCAAAACATGGACCCACGTGGCATGCACAAACGCAGGCACCGGCACATCCACAGCCCTACATGCCAACTACCGTGCAAGGACGCCTGCCACCACCTGCGAGACTGCAGCTGCAGCCCAAGGTGCACGGGACAGGGCAAATTCAATCCCCACAGTCAGAATCCCACTGTGGAACCTTGCACAGTACCCCTAGAGCAAGCCTCCTATGTGCCGCTGGCAACTATGAAGCCTTTGAAATGGATCAGCTCATTAAACCCTCGGGACGACTCCCTAGAGCAGTCAGGTAACAGTATTATCCCCACGTCAAGCCCTAATCAGAAACCAAGAACGTAAGTAAGGCTCAGTTTCCTGGCTGGTAAGAGGCACGGCCTCGTCTGCTGCTGGAGGGGATCAGGTGAGACTTCGCTGGACAGGAGCAGGTGGAACGGCAGCACGGGAAGAAGGCCAGCCCTGGACCAGGCAGCCCAGTTCAAATCCCGCCTGTGCTGCTTCCTGGCTGTGTGACCTTGAGCAAGTCCCTTCACCGATCTGAGCCTCAGTGTCTGTATTTGCAAACAAGCACCTGGTACACAGCGCGTTAGTGACAACTAGAAGACGTGATGCACGTAACCTGCAGGGCACACGCACCACCAACACTTGAGAATAGCATCAGCAATGATGCCTACTGATGACACAAGCTTCAAGCACTGACGCCGTGCCAGGCACCACACCTGTCTGAAACTCTCGTAATTCACTGAATCTTCAAGGTTTCTCAGCCTCAGCACTCTCGACATTTTGGGCCACATACTTTCGCTGTGTAGGCTGTCCTCTTCACTACAGGATGTTTAGCAGCATCCCTGGCCTCCTCCTACTAGATGCCAATAACACCCTCCCTAATTGTGACAACAAAAAATGTCCCCAGGCCGGGCGCGGTGGCTCACGCCTGTAATCCTAGCACTCTGGGAGGCCGAGGTGGGAGGATTGCTTGAGCTCAGGAGTTCGAGACCACCATGAGCAAGAGCTAGACCCCATCTCTACTATAAATAGAAAGAAATTAACCAAAAACTAAAAAATAGAAAAAATTAACCGGGCACAGTGGCACGTGCCTGTAGTCCCAGCTACTGGGGAGGCTGAGGCAGAAGGATTGCTTGAGCCCAGGAGTTTGAGGTTGCTGTGAGCTAGGCTGACGCCATGGCACTCTAGCACAGGCAACAGAGTGAGATTCTGTCTCAAAAAAAAAAGTGTCCCCAGACATGGCCAAATGTTTCTAAGGGCGCAAAACTGCCCCCAGTTGAGAATCACAGTCATACCCAATGAAGTGGGTGTGCAGGACAGTGCAAGGACTGGTTCGCTGTCAAAGAGCCAACAGACGATTGCTCCCAGGCATGAGTGGGCTACCACATTACCACCCTTTTTTTACAAAAGTTGCCCCTTCCCCACACCACCCTGCCCAGCTCCCCAGCGCCTACCGCCAGCTGCAGGTCACGGCTGCGCAGCACAGCCGAGTTCTTTTCCTCACTGAGCTGGGCGAGGCGCATGGCGATCATGTAGTTCTCATCCTTGAGCCGCAGCAGCTCCAGGCTGCCTGCCTCCCAGTCCTCCCGCAGCCGCTGGCAGCGCTCCTGCGCCTGCTGCTGGTCCCGCAGCCGCTGCTCCAGCCCTGCCCGCTCCTCCTCCAGCACCCGGCCCCGGGCCTGCAGTTGCTGCTCCCGCTGCAGCTGGCTCTTGCGAGCTTCCCGCAGCCGCCGCACTTCTGTCATCAGGAACTGGGTCAGACCCTCAGGCCCCTCTTCATCTGCCAGGGCAGAGGAGAGAACAGTCAGCTCCGGCAGATAAAATCCAGGGGGGACTTGTACTCGCCATCAAATTGGTATGGACTGATTACCACTATGGTGCTCTATGGTGGGAGTGTTCACTAGGGATTTGGGGAGTGGGGGGTAGACCCACATCCGAGAGATGTGGTGAGCACTGTGAAGGGGAGGGGCATGCTTGAAATGTATTTGGGGATGGGTATTAGGGGTCTCAATAGGGGGTAGGAAATCCTCTAAAACTTATTTAGGTGAATAGCTGTACTAATAATCATTTAATTGTACACTTAAAATAGAGTAAAGATATGATACGTAAATTACACTTCAATAAAGAAAAAAAAAATCCAGGGGGGATAGCAGACTGTATAGAAAAACTCCAACCATAGAAACATAGAGAAAAAGTATGAAATATATTTTTATGATTTTGGGGTAGAAAAAGCCTCCCTAAAGGTACAAAATCTAAGCGTTGTAAGAGAAATGAAGGATAAATCCATATAAAAATGTTTCAGCTTCTGAAAATTGAAAGATGCAACAAAGTTAAACAACCACCAACAGAGTGGAATATAACAAACATAACAAAGAACTCAAAGCCATAATATATAAAGAGCTCCTACAAATCAATAAGAAAGGGTAAACAATTACATAAAAATATAGGCAAAAACTATCAACAGGCAAGTCTGAAAATAAATGGCTAATAAACACAGGAAAATACGCTCCAACCCACAAACAATGACAGTAACCACTAACATTTGTTAACTTCATTCTTTGTACTAGACACAGATATTAACTTACTCTTCATGACAACACTAAAAAATAGATACTATTATTGTATCCATTTTTAAGACAGAAAAACTGAGGCACAAAAATGCCATCTTCCCAAGATATAACTATGAAGTTGTGAATTATATCATTTGATGAAATATAAATTTAAAACAGTAACATTATTTTTTACATATCAGAATGGCAAAAATGTTCAAAAACGACCTGCAGGATTCATGAGGGTACAGTAAAATGGACACTCATCCACTACTGGCAGGTGTGTTGATTTTTTTTTTTTTTTTTTTTTTTTTGAGACGGAGTCTCACTCTGTTGCTCAGAGCAGAGTGCTGTGGTGTCAGCCTAACTCAAAGCAACCTCAAACTCCTGGACTCAAGCGATCCTTCTGCCTCAGCCTCCCGAGTAGATGGGACTACAGGCATGCACCACCATGCCCGGCTAATTTTTTCTATATATATTTTTAGTTGTCCAGCTAATTTCTTTCCATATATTTTTAGTAGAGATGGGGTGTCGCTCTTGCTCAGGCTGGTCTCAAACTCCTGAGCTCAAACGATCCTCCCGCCTCGGCCTCCCAGAGTGCTAGGATTACAGGCGTGAGCCACCACACTGGGCCAGGTGTGTTGACCTAACAGTTAAAATACACACAGCCTTTGAGAAATTCTTCTCAGAACCTCTGCCCCGAGACACACATTTCCACAAAGATGCACTCACAAGGATGTTCCCAGCATCGCCATAATGTTGCAAAACTGGAAACAACCTAGATATCCATCAACAGGGATGAATTAAATGAATCATGTCACAACCTCACTAATAAACATTATGCAGTCCTTAAAACAAGTGTAGCAGCGGTGGGAGAATCTGTAAAATCAGTCATTCTGAGAAAAAGCAAAATACACATGTAGGCGAATCCTGTGTGTATATAAACCAAAGAAAAAGGAGGCTCGCCAAACTGCTACCCGCACAGCAGAGCTGAAGGAAAAAGTGTCATCTCTTTTTAGTCTAAAGTCTTTTGGAGCCTTTGAATCTTTTGTATAAAAACTGTAAATCCATGTATGTCAGGCATATCATGTCTAAAAACAGTATTAGAGAGAAAGAGCCCCTTAAGCACATGGGCTCTGGTCGCAGACTGGCTAGAATCCAGCCCCCACCCTCTGCCTACCGTGGGCCCCTGGGCAAACCCCTCAGTCTCTTTGCCTCAGTTTCCCTAATCCCTCAACAGGGATAATGGGAGTACCTCCCTGATGGGGATGGGGTAAGGAACCTCTGCACTGGTGGCCCCGGCGACAGCACCATTGCGGACCCACTCACCAAGGATCATAGAGCAGCGCTGGGAGGGCTCCTGGCCCGTGAGCAGCGTGAAGTGTTCAGGGTAGTAGAACTCCAGGGCTTCCAGGAAGGCCTCGTAGCCCCTCTTGCCACGGCAGCGCAAGATGTCCATCAGGCGCCCTGGGGAGGGAGGGGTCGCCCAGGAGTCAGGGGAAGGCCTCCCCCAGCACCTGGTTGCTTTTCCCCCCACCATGCCTCAGGCCTACGTTCCCCAGATTTTTGAGCTGGTGACACACACAGGGGCCTGTCCCAACACATCACGGAGGAGAGCCTGTCTGCCACAGCTAGGAGAGCCAGACCCCCCCCTTACTCCCCAAGTCTGCAGCAGCTGCCCAATACCCCACCCAGATGCAGGGCTGGCAAATGCAGCCTGTCTCTTCAATGGCCCAGGGAAGCCCCCTCCATCCCCGAAAGCAACATAAAACACTTCTCCCATCCGCCAGAGCCTGAAATTCCACCCTTAGACCCTCATTCCTTCGCCCGCTCTAGTTCAAAGACACAGCCTGTGGGAGAGGGGACCTCCTAAAGCTGACATGGGTCTTGAACACTTGAGGAAAAATGACTGTCCAAGGAGCGTGTGGCACAGAGGAGGCCGCAGAAAGAACCGAGGAGATCAAAGAGCACAGGAAAGGTGCCAAGTCCACGGCTGTGACCGGGATGTCCCAGGCCTAACCTGGCAACCACATCCGACCCCCTGCGCTAACGTGGGCCCAGGAAGTGGGAGGGAACCCCGACAGACACCCTGACGCCGGTGTGGGCATCGCAGCCGCCTGAGTGCAATGGGGGTTCAGGAGGCGGCGGCGGGATGGTGGGTATACCCAACCAGCCCACTCCAGCGGTGAGGACCGAGACCCACGCTCTGGGCGCAGCGCTCGAGGACACGGTCGCCCGGGACGGGTCCCACTCAAGCCCCCGCCGGCGCGCCCCCGCGACTCACCGGTGCGGTTGACGCGGCACGGGAAGCGGTAGGTGCTCAGCACCTCCTCCTCGTCCTGCTCGTCGATGACCCGGCACTGGCGCAGGTACGGCGTGAGCTTGGCCGGGTTCAGGGCGCGCGTCAGCCGATGCCGGACGCCCTCGATCCGCTCCCATAGCGCGTCCTCCTCCGCCTCGGACCCAGAGCCGGCCCCGGCCTCCTCCTCGGCCTCCCCCGCCTCGGCCCGGCCGGGCATAGCCGCGTCCTCGGGGTCTGCGGGCGAGAGGCGCGCGGCGTCGGCAGGACGCCCTGGGGGGGTGCGCCGGTCGATCCCACCCGGGCCGTCGCCCGCAAGACCCGCCGCCGGGGCCCCCTCCCCGGTGCCCCGCGCTTCCCGGGACCCACCCCGCACGCCGCAGCCGCCTCGCGCTCCCGGGTCCGCGCTTGGGCGGCGGCTCCGCCGGCGCAGGGGGGCGGTGTCCGCGGCGCCCCCGGCTCCGCCCCCGGCCCCGCAGCCGCCGGGGCTGCCCGGGCCTCCCCACATCGCCGCCCCGACCCGGGCCGAGGGTCCGGCGGCCAGCCGCCCCGCACGTCCGCCCGCACGCCCTCCCTCCGGCCGTCCGGCCGCGCCTCCCCCAGCTTCCTGTTTCCCGCCGGCTCTCCCGGCCCGGGCTCCGCGGGGTCCTGGCGGCCCGCCCACACCTGCCCGGACTCCGGGCGGGGCGGGGCAGGAGCGGGGGCGGGCCACGCACGCTCGCACCCTCCCGCGCGCCGCCACACGCCTGCCCGGGGCCACTCGCGTCGGCGGCCCACGCCCACGGCGCGCCCACCCGGGCGGGGTCGCTGCTCGCGCCGGGCGCAGCCCGCAGGCACACAACCTGGGCAAGTGCTGGCCCTTCCGGGGCCTGGGAGTCCCCGCATAGACTGCCAGCTCTGGACCTTCCCTCAAGCTCATCGGGACAGCCCCTGGGTGGCCAGCAAAGGGCAGAGGTCATGGGCACCTTCTCCAAGACAGGAGTGAGCCTGCAGGGTATCACTAACTCCCTTCCTACATAAAGTCTCCAGGCACCTGGGGACCAGGGACCCAGCCTTTCTGAAAGGGTGTTTCTCCAGATGATGGTCTCAGAGATGCCAGGTGGGGATCTGTGGTTAAAGTCGTGTAAGTTTGAGAAACGCGCACCCATACTCCCCCTCCCCCCTCGGACACTGGTAGTCACTTACCATGATGCTGTCTGAGTCTACACCGCATCTGCTGGCGCCGGTGATACCATCTCTCTGTGCATTAGAAACTGGCATCTGCGGTGATACCTGCACAGCCCGTGCAAGAAAGAGGTGTAAGCACTGCAAACCCCTTGCACACCTTCCTTATTAGATGCCATGGGCATGGATATTACTTTCCAAAGAAATAAAAGTTTCCAAGCAATAAAGGCTCTGAAAAGCCTGCAGTGAATATGGTTTAACTTTGTATATCCTGGTGTTCTTTTCCGAACTTAATTAACCACAGACTTTTTTTGTTCAGTTTTTGTTCACTTTTTTCTGCTTTGAGTGTCATCTATTTACGCACAGAAAGGACTAAATTCTGGTGTAAATTCCTCAACTAACAGAGAAGGAAGCAGAGGCCCAGAGAGGGCAAGGAACTTGCCCAAATTCACAAAGTGAGGCAGAGTGGAACTAGGCCCAGCCGAGCCCCTGACCCTCTCCTCCCCCAAGCTCTGGGGCAGACGGGCTCCAGG
Organism: Lepilemur ruficaudatus; assembly: GCA_963574885.1. Taxonomy (NCBI): domain Eukaryota; kingdom Metazoa; phylum Chordata; class Mammalia; order Primates; family Lepilemuridae; genus Lepilemur; species Lepilemur ruficaudatus. Next base: position 6,028 of record CAUYRT010056918.1, on the reverse strand, counting down.
CTTCCCTCCCAACACACCCTTCCCTCTCTGGTCCCACTGCCCTCCCACACAAAGCGGCTCCTCCCACCAGCAGCCCTGCTCATTGTGAATATTTTTAACTTGGCCGGGAAAGTGGGATGGAAGCCTTGGAAAATTAGCCTGTGGTTAATTATTTCCTCATCAAGAAGCCTAAGCAGGGCCCAGAGGTAAGGCACAGAAAACAAGAGGTCTGCAGGTAAGTGGACAGAGAAGCGAGGGCACCCTGGGTCTGAGCAGGACAGGTAGCCAGGTGCCCCCGGTGCCCGGCATTCCCAGGGAAGCTGCAGAGCTCCTGCAGGCACCACGCTCACACATTCACATGCACGTCACACATGCCGCTGTGGGCACCGAGCCAGGCAAGAGGCAGACAGGGCTGTAACCACCTCCCACAAACAGCACAGCCTCCTCATCCTCCTGTCCCTGGGCATTCACAGCGCCAGGAGTGGAAGCATGTACGTAAGCATCACCTCCATTATTGTCCTCTTGTGGGTTCTGCTACGTTTGTCTGCTCTCTATAGCCATGCCAGGAAGTCAGGCAGAGGCCACAGCAGGGAGACAGAGAATCTAGAGTCTAGACTAGACCTCGCAGCCGGGGCCCTGGGTCCTATCCCAGGCTCACCACCATGAGCATTGTTCTTCTCTGAGCATCCATTACCGCAGCTGCAAAAGGCAGGTGGTTAATAATACCAGCCACACCTAGAGAGGAGGATGGTCTAGGAGCAGAGAAAGTGCCTAGAGACCTACATTTGGCCTTAGCTGTGTCTCGGCGGGCAAATTCCTTCCCTTATCAATCTCTACATCTGTAAAATGGCATAATAGTCACCCCCTTGCAGGGAATGCCTCTGAGCTGCTGTTCCTCCATCTGTGAAATGGGTACAGGAATGTCAGTCCGCTTCCCAACTCATTAAAAGAGATGTCCCCATGTCTCAAACCAGTCCACATCCCACCACCTCTGGCCCCGCCAGTCCAAGCCGTGCACCCTGCACACCCCCAACCGCGGGGCTCTAGGCTACAGTGTATTCTCCATTCTCCAGAGAGATGGTTTAAAAACTGAACAGGTTTCTTTTTTTTTAATTTTTTAAACTTTTCTTTTTTAGAGAAAGGGTCTTGCTATCTTGCCCAGGCTGACCTCAAACTCTAGCTCAAGCAATCCTCCTGCCTCAGCCTCCCAAGTAGCTGGGACTGCAGGCGTGTGCCACCATACCTGACAGAACAGGTTTCTCATTGGCCTAAAACCTCCTAGTGGTTTCCCCCCAAACTGAAATAAAATGCAAATTGCCCCCAGACTCTGCCAGCTGCCCCGCCCCCTCCTCCCACTGCCCACTCATTCACTGGCCCCATTCTCTTCCTGGAACTGGTCAGCTTTTCCACCTCAGGGCCCTTGTGCAGCCTGTTCCCTCTGCTTGGACTGCTTGTCCCTCAGCTCCTGGCATGGAGGGCTCCGATAGCTATTCAGGTCTCAGATCAAATGTCACCTCCCTTGGGACAAGAGCCTCCTGGCAGGCAGGGAGTTCCATGCACCGCCTCAAAGCCACTCAGTGCTCCATAGGAGCCAAAGGAAAGCTTACCCTTCACCCTTTAAAAGTTTGCTTAAAATGGACTGACACAGACGGGCCAACAGGAGGAAAAAGGCACACAAAAGCTATTTAACATGCACGGCACAGGGACTCGTGAGAGAATGATTACCCAATGACCCAGCGAGGTCCACATGCTTACCCTCTTCACAGGGGAAGGAGGGGGAGCAGGAATAAATGGCTTTTAGGAGACATGACCCAAGAGCCAGACATTATCTTGCAAATGAGTTTCTTTGGAAACTGAGTGGGACCAGAGAGCAAATAATAATTTGAGACAAAGTTTGTTCGTCTGGGCTCTAGGTGTGGTGTTGAAGTTTCAGTCTCTTCCTCTGTAATATGGATTTTAATCTTCTCTCAATGAAATTTTGGAGAAGGGATCAAAGGCAATTGTGTTCCTCTTTGGGGGTCCGGTTTCTAAGTGGATAAGGAAACTTCAGACAACAGCCTCCTCCTGTACTTGGGGAAAGGTCAGGGGAACAGTTGGAGAGACCCCGAGGCTGTCTCTTCAGTTCAGCGTGTCAAAGTGCGGTATTTTGGGGTGTGGTTTTCTGAGCCCCAACAGCTATTTCCTCTCTACCTGACATTGTCCTGGTGCTTGTTTTGCTTACCTGTTTGCTGCCTGCTTCCCTCCACAGCCCCACGAGAGCAGAGACGTCCTTGGCTAGCAGAATTGGGCTGGAATGTTCCAAGAACAGTGAGTATGAGGGGGAGAGCAGGAGAGGAGAGGAGGTTGGAGAAGAATGGGGGGCGGGAGGACAGAGCAGCAGGCCTTGAAGGTCATTATCAGGACTCTGGCCTTCATTTCTATCAGTAGTAACACTTTATTATTGTTGTCATCCCCCGACCAGCTGCAAAGTCCACAGAAGCAGGGATCCACTCTTTGTTCATTCCTTCAAGGGTGCCTGGCCCCAGCACCTTCTCTGTTCCTCTTTGGCAGCCTCTGATTGCATCCCAGGAATGTGGGTCTGGCTTTTTCTAGTCTGTAAATGTGGGTACATGGTGGATCTGGGCTCCCCCACCCCAGCCCCCAGACTGATCTCACCTCATCTGGCCACCTCTTCACCAAGAGCAGGGCCTGGGTGGTATGGATCCCAGCACAGGACATGGCACACGGTAGGTGTTCAACAGGAGATCAGTGAATGGACCCCGAATTGGGGAGAATTCCTTTTGGTGGGTTGCACTACACCAGAGCCAGAACGCCCAGGGTTCAAATCGCGGTACAACGCATGCTTGTGATCTTGGGCAAGTTCCTAAACCATCCTCTGCTCTTCATCTGTGGGGTCTAGCAAGTCTGAGCAAGGTAGATGCTAGGTGCACATCCTCAACTGAAGTTGTCCAGTGGTGTCTCTTCCTCCCCCTGCCACTGTCTGCCTGGGCACCTTTATATAGTAGGCCCTCCATGGGACCATCCGTGGGGATTGGGGGAGAGGGACACTGGGGAGGCTACTGTGCCCAATCACAGGAATCCAGGCTGAAAGCGTCTTTAAAACTACCATTTTACAGATATTGGGGAAACTGAGGCTGCGGTGGCCCAGATGAGCCCTGAGCTCCCCAAGGCAGGGACAGCAGGACACCAGGAAGCAGAGAGAGGAGCAGTGATGAGAGCCACCCTCCAGCATCAGGTGATTGCATCTCTGGAGAGCTGGGGACTCCTGCAGGGGTGGGGTGGGAGAGCCTGTCCCCACCTTCCCTTTCTCCCATGGCCACCCTCAGCAGCCATGACAGCAGGGAGTAGAAATGCTGACTTCACCCTCACCCCAGCCCCAGTTCAGACCAACTACAGAGACTCGTGTCTTCCTGGCCTTGGGCCGGGCATGGGGCTAGAAGCTGGGCTGGGCTGGGGGTCCGGGATGGGGCAGGGGGCTGGGCTAGGAGATTAGAGATGGGGCTGGGCCCAGCTGGGGAAGACAGGAAATTACAGCTGGGCTTACGGATGCTACACCACCCGGCCGTGTCACTGTTCCTATCTGTGCCTCGGTTTGCCCTCCTGCACCACAAGGTAGTTGGAGGGAAACGTCCTTCCCAGCAAGTCCCCTCCACCTGAGAGAAGCTCCCAAGGGGGACGCAGGACATAGCTGAGGGGCACCATGGGAGCTTGAGCCACCCTCCAGCATCTCCAAAGAGGGTGTCCTGGAGGAGGTGACGACCCTGGAACACTGCCTGGGGCCCTGGATTCCAGAGAAAGGCCCCAGGACTCATCCGGGCTGAGTCAGCAGGAAAGGGCAGGCCGGGGGACGGGCTCTGAGTCACTGGCACAGCCCTGAGAACTGGCGGGCTTTCCTCTGCCGCCCGCCCAGCTGCAGACTCATCCAGGCCTGAGTTCAAATCCCAGCCGTGCCTCTTCAGTGAGAGGTCGTGACCCTGGGCAGGACTGAAATGGAGACAATTTATGGTTGTGTCTGATTAAATGAATGACTTCACGTAAAGCACTTGGCACAACGTGAGCGTTCAATGACAACAACAGCAAATAGCTTCAACCACTTATTATGCACCCAACATACTGTGTGCAAGAATTTTCCAGGGTTAGCCCCTTAACTCTTCTTAATAAACCCGTGAGGTAAGTCCTTCTCTCATCCCCATTTTTCAGACGAGTAGGTTGGATGAGCTTCCACAGCTACTGTTGGCGGTAAGTGCAGGGTGAGGGTGGGCCTGCCCAGCCCCTGCCCCTGCAGTGCGGGCTGAGACCCTGCCTAGTCTTTGTGCCCAGCCCTGCGTGGTGCCCACGCGACCCAAATGAATCAACCCAGGCACAGCCCGGAGCAAGCAGCTGACACCCACCACTTTAGGTTAAGTTGCCTGCAGCAACCAGAGGAGGAAACTCAACTCTGTCCAGGAGCATCAAAAACTAAAGCAGAGGAGGCCAAAGAGGGAAGGGCGGTCCAGGCGGAAGGAACAGCCAGCGCGAAGGCCCAGAGCCTGGAAACTTCATGCTTCGTTCCCAGACAGCCCCACTCCTCACCTGCTTTGACTTGCAGGTTCCAAGCCAGCAGTCCTGCTCACCTTCCTCAGTGACTCAGACACCCCCAGGGGAGGAGCTGAGGTGAGTGGGCGGTCTCTGCCTGGAAGGCTGGTGAATAATTGTCCTGCCAGTGTTCACACTGCCACCTGACCCCTGACCTGTGCCAGGTGCGGAACTCATTCTACCTCCCCCAACCCCAGGGGCCAGGGGGCGGGGCCTGCCACTACCCCAGGTACTCTGGAAGAAGCTGAGGCTCGGGTGAGGCCACGGGCAGAGCGACACTAACCCGACCAGGTCAGCTTTGACATGCTCTTGGGAAATGAGCAGCCTCAGTGTGGCCAAGGAAACCCGGCTTCAAATCCCCACTCTGCCCCTCGTTTGCTGCTGGACTTTGGGGAGCTGACACTTCCTTTCTTGGCCTCATTTTCCCTACCCGTGCAGTGGGGGTGGCCTGAATGACATGGCTGTAGCATGGCATGGTGTCAGGAGCACAGGCTCTGGAGCCAGACTGCCTGCATGTAAACCCTCTCTCTGGGCTTCAGTCTCCTTATCTGTACAATGGGGAGGATAATGGCACCATCGAAGGTCAAAATGACAATGAATTTAGTTTAAAGACCTAACTGGCTTTTACTTGTGACCCTAGAATCGGGAGCATCTCACTGCATAAAGCAGAATGAGGATTCCTGCAAGCTGAGCAGAGGAATTCAGCTTCAAAGGCAGAGAGGAGCTGCAGAGAGCAGAAGCGGAGAACAAAAAGTGGATTGGTCATTTTAGTTACTTTCTTTGTAAAAGTTAGAGCAGAGAGGACTTCCTTATCACACTGACTCAGATTAACTGGAATTTCACGATTTCTAGGAAAACTGGCCCATTTCAAAGTTCAGTTTAAGGCCAGGTGCAATGGCTCACGCCTGTAATCCTAGGTCTCTGGGAGACCAAGGTGGGAGGATCACTTGAGAGCAGGCGTTTGAGACCAGCCTGAGCAACAGTGAGACTCCGTCTCTACTAAAAATAGAAAAATTAGCCGGGCATGGTGGCGCATGCCTGTAGTCCCAGCTACTGGGGAGGCGGAGGCAGGAGGATCCATTGAGCCCAGGAGTTTCAGTTTGCAGTGAGCTATGATGATGCCACTGCATTGTAGCCCAGGTGACAGAGTGAGACCTTGTCTTAAAAAAAAAGAGCTGGCATCTCCCTTCTCTTTCTATGGGATGCCATGCCATCTCCCTGCTCTCTTCCCCACCCTGCCCCCATCTTTCCTCTCTCATTCTCTCCATCCTTCTGAGAGGATAAAGTAAGCTTTTTACTTTTATAAAAAAAGAAAGAAAAGAAATGAGCCATGGGCTGGGTGCGGTGGCTCACGCCTGTAATCCTAGCACTCTGGGAGGCCGAGGCGGGCGGATTGCTCAAGGTCAGGAGTTCGAAACCAGCCTGAGCAAGAGCGAGACCCCGTCTCTACTAATAATAGAAAGAAATTAATTGG